>VWZV01009573.1:2232-67653 GCA_013397155.1 Irena cyanogastra | reverse complement strand
TTTAAATTTAAATTTAAATATAAATATAAATATAAATAGAAGAAATATTAATAGAAGAAATATAAATATAAATTATATAAACATAAACATAAATAGATATAGATATAGATATAGATATAGATATAGATATAAATATACGTAGAGCACTTCACCGACAAACGTGCCCAAATGTGACTCCACCCAGACGTTTAAGAGAGAGCTCCTGCTTTGGTCATCTTTCATTTTAAGCAGGGAGAGGCAGCATTTGGTTTATCCTGTTTTATAGCTGGGATGAGCCCAGGATCAGGGGTTTACAGCTGAGTTTAGGAAGTGTCTCACAAATGAGATGAGCTGAGAATCGGGGACTAAGGGCTGAGTTTGGGAAGTATTGATGAGGTGAGATGAGATGAGATGAGATGAGATGAGATGAGATGAGATGAGATGAGATGAGATGAGGTGAGATGAGGTGAGATACGAGAATCAGGGATTAGGGCTGAGTTTGGGAAGTGCCTCACAGATGAGATGAGCCCAGGATCTGGGATTTAAGGCTGAGTTTGGGAAGCAGCTCACAGCTAGGATGAGGCCAGGATTAAGGGCTGAGTTTGGGGAACGTCTCCACACTCTGGATGAATGAAGACCGCGTCCTTGCTTTTCATAATCCTTCCCTTTGAACCTCCGGATTCCTAAACAAGATCAGCATGGCAGAACTTGGTTGACCTTTGGAAATGTTTTCCACACTGCACTGACCTTCCGCAGGCTTCAGTGAAGCCGTGTGGCTGTTTATGGGTAGGACAGGGAAAATTAACGTTGGGATAACGAGAAACACCCGCTGGAAAAGGTTCCCCTTGCTGCAAGGAGCAGATGCAGCACATCTGGCACCAATTCCCAACCATCCAGCAGCAACAGACCACGAGAAGCACCAAAAAAACAGCAGCCCTGAGTCCTGGGCTGATCCCAGCCTCTGCTGCTGCTCGTGTTTGTGTGCAAGGCTTCCTGGGGTGGCTCTTCCACGCCGGGTGAGTCAGTGGGAGCGTGAGGAGCCAAAGCTCCCCACCTCTCAATCCCTCATTTATCACGTCCCTCCCCTCCCGGCTGTCTGCACAGGCGTCATCGCTCCGGCTGCGAGCAGACAGAAATGGTGAAACGAGCAATATTTCTGCTGGTGTCGCCCTGGATCTCCATCTGATCTTGCGTTTAACGCCGGGCCAGACGGGCCTGACAAATCCCACTGGCTCTGAAATATTCTCCTTCCAGGGAATGCACCATAGGGAAAGTATTCATCCCTCTTGGCCTGGATAAATATACAGGTACAGATAAATATGTGCACAGACAGGGATTTTAAAATACGCACACCCACGTGCGTTTTTTAACCCTTCACCCGCATACCCATAAATCTCCAACCTCTTCCATGTAAATTTTCCCTGGAGTTCAGCTGCAGATGGTTATTGATAAAATACGAACTAATGCTCACAACATCCCTGTGTGTTTAAGGTGGAATTGAATTTCAGTCGTCTCAGGCCACTAAAAGTCAAATTTGGAGCCTGGACCAGTTCTCTGGGTTTCTTGAGAGCCAATAAAGAGAGACAGGTCTGTCCAGAAGACAATTTGATCCGGTTCAGGATTAGACATAGATGTCAGCTGGGAAGCAGCACAGAGAGAGAAATGAATTGGGAATGTTTGGGGTGGGATTTGGATGCTTGTTCAGAGCCCTAAGACCAGTTTTCAGTGCTGGTGAGTTCCTCAGAGCTGGACACACAAATTCCCATTATAATCCTTGGGAAACTGCTCAGTGGAGCCAGGTGGACCCTGAGGAATAACACAGGTGAGCCCAAAGTAGTTATCTATGGGTTGATGACCTGAATTTTGGCTTCTGCATGAACTAAACTCACTTCAGGCAAGTTGTGGTTCTCCAAATAAACTTATGGAACTCCGGATTAATGGAGATGTCAGCACAGGGATCCTACCCATGGCACAGGACCTCTGGATAAATCTGCATCTTTCTGGAGTGGAGCTGGAGGACCCCCAGGCTTCACCAAAATATTTCAGTATTCAAAGCTTCACATTCAAAGAGCCTCAGAATTCCAAGGACTGGGAATGAAGGAGATAATTAGATGATAATTGGCCACAGAGAGATGTGGGGCTCAGCTTGGATCACAAAATCTGGGACCACAGGAGGAGAAGAGGCATTTATCTCCTGACTGAAGGACAAAGCTCCAAGAATTCTCAGGAGATCATTTTAAGAAAGGGCTCCTGAGAATTTTCCCTCACCTGAAGCATCCCAGAGAATCTTCCTTTTGATTTCTTCCCGGTGCCGTTCACCTGGATAGAGAATGTTTAAGATCAGCTCCATTTTAGGTTTTGCAGGAATGTCAGTGGTCACCAGGAATGCAGCTTGACAGCAGAAACAGTTAAAAAGAGAAGAAAAAGTGAAGTAAAAAAAAATTAACAAATTGTGGGGTTTAATCTCCATGTCTCCATTAGAGATTTGGTGTCCATTGGAAAGAACATTCTTGTTTCTAGCAATTATTGTTGATATTTTTGACTAATTAGTTGGATTGGCAGTGGTTGTTTAGGAAATTATTATACTCACGTATGGAAACAAGGGTTAACGCATATAGAAGTGTGAATTTATTTAACTGATTAATAATTTCACAGCGCTTCGGGAGCAGCAAATGCCAAGTTGCCCCTAAATGCAGCACGTGGAATTTGGGAGAAGAGCAGCCCCTGTTTCCTAGGATTGTCCAACAGTGGAATGACAGCCCTAATGCCCCCCCAGTTAAAAGTGACAAAAAATGATGGAGACTCCAGAACTGCCTTGAGAAATTCCACAGCTGTTAAGTCTTGCAGGAGCTGAGCTCATGGGTGTGATTCAGCGGCGATGAATTTCCAGCACGGAGCCCTCAAAGGTTCAACCCAGCACCGGGCAGCAGCTGGAAAACCACACGGCTTCTCTTCCCGACCCGTCGGGAGCAGGAATTCCGCGCTGGAGGCCGAGCAAAGCCGGGAAGGGCAGAGACTCACGGCGAGTGGAGAGGTTTCAACCAGGGCATGAAGTTCACCTGGGGGTCGGAGCAGCTCTCAGCTGAGGAGAACTCATTTTTTTGGTCAAAAACCCACTGACCTCAATCCAAAGTTTTCCATTGGCAGGGTTGGAGGGAGTTTGGAAATGATGGGAAAATTCCGCGGTCTCGTCAGGGGTTCAGCCTGGTTTTGGAACTTGCTGGGATGAGCTGGGGGCTCCTGCTTCGCTCAGGGGCTTCAAAGCTCAGCTCAGACATCTCTGTGCCTGGGGAAAAAAAAAGGATTTAAATGCTCAGGCAGGTAAGTGTTTAAATTTGGACATTCTCCAAAAATGCTTTTTTTTAAAGGGAATTTGTACGATGTTGAAAAAAGGTGAAATTATCCATGTCACAGCGGCACTGATGAACCCAAAGGATGGCTGAAGGCAACCGTGACCCTGCAGTTTTTAAATTTAGGGATTGCCAGGCTTAATCCCATAATTGTGCTGCTCAAAAATTCCCTTTCTTTGCAGAAAAATTTCTCAATGTAAGTCAGAACCAGGCTTTATAACAACCACTGAAAGAAACAGCAAATTCAAATTAATTCAGAGATTTTAATCTGAATTATGATAAAATAATCTGCTTTTGCCATTGAAGGCTAAATCAAGGATTTTATCTGAGTTTAAATTCAACAAGAGTGAAATATTTTGAATGTTGGCTCCTAAGAGTAGAAAGTTCCATGTGAAGTTTCACCCCTTCAAGGTTAAACCACCTGAGAACTTCCAAAAATTTCAGATGATCAGCCTGCAGTTCATAAAAAATCAAAATATGGGCTCCTAAAGATCTCCCAGCCCATCCCAAAAAACAAAAGTAGTTTGATTTGAGTTTCAGCTCACAAATATTTAGGACAAGGGCTGTGTAAAGAGATTTCTCTGGCACACACAGGTTTTCCTACCAGCCTTGGCTTTACAAAATGGATTTATTCCAGTTAAAGTTTGGGATTGTCTTCTCCATAAATTCCTCTGGATCACACCGGATGGGTGGTGGGATAACAAATCCTACAGCAAGGCATGCAGGGATCCCCCCCCAAAGGTAATTTCTACTTAGAGGAAGTCATCGGAATGGAAATTAAATAATCATCAAGATTTCAGTGTTAAAATCCATGTCTGTATTGGTAAATAAATAATAAAATAATAATAAAAGCATTTTCTCTCTGGCCCTGACCACTCAAAACTTTCATGCAGGTTTGGAAATCCCAGCTCTTCCCGTTCAGTACCCGTCAGGAATTTTCCTTTGGCCGACTCCAGATCCAATTTGTGCACACTCAGGTCAGGAACATTTTTCTCATTCCCAGAGAAATCTGTGAGAATACAAAAATGCTCTTTACGAGAATATAAAAAATTCTCTTTATTTTTTAATACGGAGACAACGCTCAAAGTCTGCCAGAGGTCTCTTGACTTCTTCCCAGGAAATCTGAGAGGGAGCAACCAAAGTTGGTCATTTTCCTGAACTTGGAGAGAGATTCAGCCTTAAAGGCTCTGTGGCCACCACTGGCTTCTCCAAGGTCGTCACTTATTCCAGGATCTCCTCATTTTGATGGAATATCACACAGAAAAATTGGAACAACACCGAGAATAAGGGTTTGTCTTTTGGGTGGTTGGTGGATTGAGGGTTTCTTTTTGTGCAGGAAGAACAATTCACTATTTTCCAGGAATTAATTCCTTATCTATTCTACTGACTATGGAATAACAAAAATAAATCCTTGGCTTAGATTCCACATCAGACAAGGAGATAATTGGGATTTACTCTGGAAGTTTTCTCACCTGCCTCCAGCATTGTGATACTCCAAGACAATAAATATCGGAAAAAATAAAATTAAATAAAAATTAACACACAGAAATTGAGTGAATTAAAACTTCCTTGGAGGCCCCTTAATAGCTGGAAAATACAGGGCAGGATTATTAATTATTGACAAAGTTATTTTGGATAAAGTTATTTTTTGAAATCTGAGAGTGGAAATATTCAACTTCTTGCACTGTTCTTGTACCTTAGAAGAAGAAATAATATTAATATTGCTATTAATAAATTATTATATATTATATTATAACATATTATTCATAGTATATATAATTTGATTGTATTATTATTATTATTTTCTATACAAATTTGGTAACTTTTAATACCATTTTCCCATCAATATTCATGAATAATATAATAATTAATACTCCCATTTAAGGAACCCTTTTCTAATAAAGTTCTTTTTTTTAAAATTCGTCTCTTATTTCATTTTTTTTTCCCAACAGCAGAACTCTTTCTTCCTCCTGTATTTTTTATGTCCTAGGATTTTTTTGGGGGGTATTTTTATGATTTTATTTTTCCATAGTTTATTGCAATATGGCTTTATGGACCCCAAGTGCACCATAATAAATGATGGGAAAAATAACTTACACGGGCAATAATCCCATTTATGGCTGCTCTGGAATATCCAAGAAGGAATTTTAGGAGCTCCAGCAGCCTGGGACAAAGTTTAGTTTATCCACAACGCTGCTGGAATTTGTCCTTTTTATTGGGGATATTCAAAAATGCAGCTTAATTCCCAGGCTGGTGCTTGATGGCAAAGCTCTGTCCTGGAGAGGATTATGCTTCAATCCCAAAAATCCCAGGCAAGGATCCCCACAGGCTTCCCTGGGCTTTCAAACTTTCCCCAATAACTGATCTCAATTTAATATTTAAGGAGGCAGCAGTGATAAAAATGACGGGAGGAGGAAGTTTCCCGGTGGATTTTGCCAGAAGCTTCTTCGAAATTCTCCAGGGTTCCACGAATCCTTGGGGCTTGGGATCAGTGGAGAATCCTGGTCCTCACCCGTGGTCTTTCCAAGGTTTCTTTTCTTCCCCTGGATCTGAGGGATGAATAAAAACTGCAACTCATGAGAGCCAGGCTCATTTCCATGCTTAGGCTTCACCCAGGGATTTTCCAGGAGAGGGAAGAGGAGGGAACAAGGACCTGGCCCCGCTGTTTGTCCCTTGTTCGCAGCCAGGAAACGCAAATTTATTTCTCCAAACCTGCAGAAAATCTGGGGAAGTTTGGTTCATCTCTGCTTCCATGTTTGTATCCATAAAGAGGTGGCACCAACTGCCCACGGACTTTCCCATCTGCTTCGATAGGATTGGGAAGACTCTTCCCATTCCTGCCTGGAGCAGCCTCAGCTGATCTCCATAGGTCATTCCAGGAGCTGCTCCCTGGTTTGGTCACACAATTTACACACAAATTATGAAATTATGCACCACAATGTATTTGCATGTTTATATCCGTATCCATACATATCTCACAGTTTATATTTATTTACTTTGTGTCTCCTTGTGCGTCGGTTTAGCCGCAGAACCCATGATTACCTTGAGAGGTCAAGGAATCATTATTTTTTATTTATTTATTTTAATGTGATTCCAGGTTTAGAACGAAGAAAACAGGAAAAGGGAGTCGTGGTAGAAGATGGGAAAATGAGGAAAACACCCCAGTGCTACAAAGAGATGAGCAGTGAAGGTGTTGTCTCTAAGAAATTATCTGTTCTCCTCCCAGTCCACCCACTTTCCAACTCAACAAAAGCAAATTTTCCTCTTTTTTTCCCTCTGGGAATGGAGAGCCATTCCCGTTGCTCTCCGGGACAGGATTTGACAGCTCCCATCAGGAACGTGAAGCTGCCCAGATGTGTCTGCTGAAGGAACCATTTTCCTGCTGATGACAGAAGCCTGGCAAGATTCCCAATCAAAATCAGGAGGGGGATTTTTTCGCCCCCTCTCTTTCCAAACAAAAAAATCAAGAAGAGAGAAACCTGAATGCATCAACCACACATAAATGAGAAATCTCTTTATTTCTTTTTTTTTTTTAAAGGTTTTCAGAAAAGACAGGAAATGTTAACACTGCCCTCCCCAGGGCCTCATCTATCAATCAGGTCTTTCCTTTGGCTCCAGGATATTCCACCCCTGTCCCTCTCTTCCTCAATTTGTAGTATCTTGTACAGGAACCCTAGGCCATGTTTAATATGTTTGGGTTTTACACTGACAACGTAAAGGTCAACATTTAAGTTAGATTATGGAATCAGAGCGGTCCCTTGGGATCAACACTGAGCCAAATAATTCCCATTTAATTGTCCTGTTCTCCCATCCCCCCTTCTCCCTCCAAAGAGCAAAGTCCTGCTATTTCCTCATTCCCTCTGCCTCGGAATTATATCAGGGCTGATCTCAGGTTTATGTGAAGCTGGGATCAAATTTTCCAAAGCACTTAAGCAAGGCTTTGGTTATTTGGGACGGAAGAAGACTCTTTTTTTCCATAGTGACATGCTTGGGGATTTGGTGCGACAAAAGGCACCTGAACTCCGTGGCTTTGTAAGAAAAAGTGAGGGATAAATGCAATCTTTTAACTTTGTATTCAATCAGAAACGTTTCGGATTTTGGGTACAGACTGGAAAGGCAAAACCTGGAGAAGGAGCTGGGGATAACGGTGAGTGCCAGGGGGAACACAGGGTGGGAATGAACCTGAGGATGGGTCTGCTGTAAATCAGGCAAACCATGATGGGCCAGATTCCAGGGAATCACAGAATCTCATGGATAGAGCTGGAAGGGACTGATGCCTTGGGAAGGCTGACCTAGGACAGAGGCTAGACAGAATAAAGCAGGGATTTATTAAAAGGATTTCCTCCATGGATCCACCTTGGGCAGCACAAGAGCCCAGCCAGGGCTGCACCCAAGATGAACCAAAATGGGCCCAAAATGCAGCCCGGGCACGGGCTCTGTCACTGGGATCAGTTCTGCTCCATTTGCACCTTGGAGTTCGTTGTCCAATTCCAGCTTTAGCTTCTGCACTCCCATCCTGCTTGTTTTTCTCTCTGCAGTCCACGCTGTTTGTGCTCTTGGGCTGAGATTTGGATCATTTGTCCTTGGTCCCCAGCTGGAGCAGGAATTGTTTTGTCTCCCTGCTCTGTGCAGAGAGCTCACCATGCCCTGATGTGAAGCTCAGACCCACACACTAAAGCAGCACAGAATGTGAAAATAGAAAAGCTCAAACCTGAGGCATCAGGACCACCAGAGATCCTCTTGGAGTTTTATCCCAAATTTTTGCTTTGTCTTGGGTTTGAGGTGTCGCACAATTTTTAGAAGGGCTTCCAATAGCAAAGGGAATATTGACTGGAGAATGCACCCTGTGTGTGCATGTCCTGAGTGGATCTCTGGAAAAGATTAGCTTTCTGATTTCCTTGTTCTCCAGACACTTCTCCTGGAATCGTTTATTGTGGTCAGAAGAAGGATAATTAAAGGATAATTATTCCCATCCTTTATGTTCTTAACACTTGGACTAACTGGGAAGGAATTAGAAGGGACAGTCAGTGGATAGAGGAAGGGGCTGGAAAAATCAAACATTTTTTGGATTTATGCCTCAAACTGCCCTGAGCGGTACAAACAAAGTCAGATCTATGGATTCCCCAAACTGCATCACCTTTAAAACCTCCAGAGCAGCAGGAACATTCCATAGGTGCAGGGACCAATTTATGTAAAAAGATGAAATTCAGCACTCATGGCATCTTTATGTGAATATTTAAATTCAGCCTGCAAAGCACCCACATTTTATTGATGCCTATAAAATACACGATGAAAAGTCTCTGCATTTTTTGAGATTAAATTTAAGTGAGAAGATGTGAGAGCTGTCAAGGAGGAAAAGTCTCTGCAGCCAGGGCAAGGCAAATAAAATAACCCTGGATTTTATCCATAATTCCCTGCTGCAAGAATGCTGCTTTACCGTGAGCGGTGCAGAGAGGAATACTTGTTGCCTGGCTATAAATTGAATTTAAAAAGGTAAATTCAGCAGCCCGTTCCTGTCCTGCTGGAACAGGACTGGAGGACATGGAGACGGATTAAGCATTCCCAGAAAGAAACATAAAAGAATATGAAACACATAGAAAACAATGCATTAAAAAAAGGGGGGGAGGGGGAAAGAAACCACTTGCATTTTTTTTTTTCAGGCCATGTATGGAATAATTCAAAGCAAATGTGGAGCCTTCCTCTGCAACGAGAAAACCACAGAGGGTCACATGGGCTCTCTGGTGGTTTGGTTTCTTGTTAATCCACACTGTTATCCCAGTGGTCCTGGAATTATTAGTGGGAAATATCCCTTGAACGGCCCTGCTTGCCAACTGGCTGCTTTGTATTTATTTCGTGATTATCCTGATTATTTGATAGACGAGCTCTGGGCTGGTTTTCTCCCCCTCCCAGGAAAAGAGAAGCGTCAGCTCCCCATACGTTTCTCATCTTTGGGATCAAAAGGATTCGTGGAAAATCTGCTTTGCTGTGGGCAGGACTCGGGTCCTTTTCCAACGCCGGATGTTTGGAGAAAGGTTTTAAGCACACACACACACAAACCTCCACACTTTTTCTAGTTTTTTTGGTGCATAAACCATTCCCTGGCTGCAGAGACGCCCCAGCTTGGCTTTGGTGAATGGAGGAGGAAGTTTTCCACACCCCAGAACCCGCTGCAAGTTGGGATTTTAGCGCAGGAAGAACCGATTCCGATGGCTGCTCCCATTCCCGACTGCCAGCCCCGTTCCCAGCTCCAATTTATGTATCCGTGAGGTGAGATGAGGGAAGAGGCTGAAACTAAACCCCAAAAATTAGTGCTGCCCCAGATTTACTCCCTGGTCTGGCCCAGGGTGATGTCAAACGAGGGTTTGCCCCGGATTTGGCTCCCAAATTTCATGGATAAAGGACGGAGCTCTGAGCAGCCCAGGCTGGTGGGAGGTGTCCCTGCCCAAGGAACAGGGCTGGAACTGGATGATCCCCAGCATCCCTGCCAATTCCGGGATTCTGTGATGGAATGAAAGACAAAACTGCTCTGGGCCTGCTTTCCTTTCCATGAAGGTTTTCCCAACCCTTCCAGCACATCACCAGGACACTCTCTCTGCCTCAAGACCATTTCATTCCCATCCAGATTTCTTGGATGTTATCCAGAATATCCAAACCCAAAATTATCCAAGCCCAGTGCTGCAGGGTTTAGGACAGCTTTAGTGCTACACCTGCACCCAGGGCTTTGTAAATTTGGGGTCAGAGTCGGGGTCCAAAACTCCACTCTCAACAGGGAACATTTTTATTGGTGTTTTCCTTGTTTTGTCATTTATTTCCAGACCTCAGGAGGGGGACACCAGTGCACAGCTCACTCCTCACTCTTCCTGGCTCTTTGACTGTCATTAAATGCACGGCTGGGAGCTTCTTATGCGATCCTTTAGGTTGGAAAAGACCTTCGGGGTCACTGTGTCCAACCATTCCCCCAGCAGGGCCAAGGCCACCTCCAAACCATGTCCACACATTTTTTTTAATTCCTTCAGGGACAAGGGCTCCAACACTGCCCTGAGCAGCCTGTGGAGGCCTGGACAACACTTCCCAGGAAGGATATTCCCTAAAATCCAGCCTAAACCTCCCTAAAACTGCTGCTGGATTTCTGTAGGGATCACGGTCTGTTTGCATCAGCACCACCTTCTCTGTTTAATTTTCTGTCTTGTAGTATTTCAATACTCACAGAACTGCAGAGTTGGATTTTAGGGTATTTCAAGGCATAGGTATTTAGGATTTTAGGATTTTCAAGGTACAGCTATTATTTAGGACTTTAGGATTTCCAAGGTTTGGGTATTTTTTATAGACAGGGAAGATAAAAATGAAGTTACTGGAGAAGAACTGCTCAGTTCATGACACACAGCGGCAATTAAAGCTCTGGGATATTTCATTTCGGGGTCTTTACTCTTACTGGGTGAACACAAAAACTGATTTAAAATACAGCAGTAGATCCCTGCTGTCTCCTGCTTCCAAGTGGGAGGAGAAGGAATGTTTTGCATTTCATGATAGACCAGATCTAGCCCAGCCAAGCACATAAAGCTTGCAATTATTATCCTCTCAAAGGTGCTTCCTAAAACGATTTCCCAAATCGAATTGCTCACTCCGCTCCCAGGCAGAAGAGTCCTGCTTGGGCCTGAAGAATTCCCTGAAAAAAATGTCCATTCCCTGGAAAAAATGGCCATTCCCTGGAAAAAAGGGCTGTTCCCTGGAAAAAAGGGACATTCCCTGGGGAAAAAAGGGCCATTCCCTGCCAAAAACGGCCCTTGATCTGGGAAGCTCCATCTCCAAGCCCTGAAACAATTTCTCCTGGCCCGGGGATGTGCTGAGGGTGTTTCTATTTAAAACCTGAGCTAAAAGAAGCTGGGGGAAAGCAGAAGGAGGAGGAGGAGGGGGAGGAAAGAAGGAAAAAATAAAACCCAAGGAAGGAGGGGTTGGGAGGAGATGGTGGAGCCCGTTTCCATGACAGGTGAAGTGTGTGGGGTGTGACGGAAATCCCGCGACCTGGTCCCACGGTGACAGTGACACTCGGAGCAGTGGAAACAGGAGCTCCAATCAACCTCCTAAGTGGAGATTAGGGGGCTGTGACAATTCCCCTTGGCCAAATCCAGCCCTGGAGCTTTGGAGCTGCCCTGGTGGGTTCGGAATGTCCCTGGTGGCTCCCACGACCTGCAGATAACCCAGAAGGAGGGGTCAGTGTATCAGGGCAGCTCCAGGTGCCATCCTCACCCTCTGTGCTCCCAAAAACACAGGGAGGGTCTCAAAAGGGGATCAAAGCTCCAGGCTCTTCCTGAGGACAGAGAGGGGTTTAGGAACACCCTGGAAAAAAATCTGAATTACCCTGGTAGGGGAGATGTGGGTATTTTATGGTTTCACTTCCCGTGTGCCCTGCTGGAGCAGGGAGCTGCTTCCAGATGATCCCGCTGTGGTTCCTTCCAGCCCGACCCATCCTGGGATTCTGGGATTTGTGTGGCTGCAGTCTCCAGCCCTAAAAAGAAGGAATTCCACTTGCCCTTCCCAAATGTCTTGCCTGGAGCTGGGATTGGCTGCGTTCAAGCCATTTGTTTAAAACCTTGGCATCGAATCTCCTCCACCTGCATTTGCTTTAAACTCTGCCTTATTACCAGCTTAATAAAAACTGATATTAATGTCTTCATTTCATTCTGCAGGGGCTGGGATTATGAGCCTGGCAGCCAACCAAGGGGCTTGCTGCAAATTGCACAGCAAAGGCCTCGTGCAAATGATATTTTATCCCTCGGGTTATGAGTAAAAGCATTTTTCATAGGCAAAGGAGGGAAATAAAGGTGGTTTCTGAATAAAAGAGGGTGACTGAAGTGCTGCCTTTTGGTGAACCAGAACTGCTCCAGCAGCAAAATTTTCTTGATTATTTTTAGTTTTTTCTAAAACTAAACTAACTTTTTAGGGGTTTTTTTTTAGTTTTGTAGGAGCTGTAAAATATTCTTCTGTCACAACAGACATGAAGGTGAGAGTCCAGTGGTTGTGGTCACTCTTGGGGTTTTTTTTTGTACATGGTGTCTTATTTTGTCCTTTATTTGCTGAATTCCCAGCTGCAAGAATTGCCTGACTCTCAGACTGTTGTTTTTATTCAAAAATCGTATTTTTTCCTTACAGGAGTAAAGAAACACTTGAAAACATGATGTCCTAAAGCCCCTAAAATCAAAATTCAAATCAAAGGGATGCTGTTGTTGTCAGTGATTTTGACTCATGGAATCAAGGAATGGTTTGGGTTGGAAGGGACCTTGAAGATGAAATTCCAACCCCCCCTGCAATAAGCAGGGAATCTTTTACTTGATCAGGTTAGAAATAGAAAATTAATAGAAAATTATTTTTTTTACTTGGTTTTGGAGGCAGGGGCTGCAAAGCAAGGCCATGATTGCACCCATACCCCACAGCCAAGCTCAGCTGAGCAAGTTCTTCAAGGTCAGTCCCGATTTCTCCTAAAAACTCCATCAGCAGCCGGTCCTGCCAAACCATTCCTCATATTTTTGCTGTCCCTGGTGAGGTTTCCGACCTCGGAATTTCACGCTTTCATTTCCAGTACTGGTGGCCTCGACTCGACCAACAGGATTTTTATTCTGATAGCGACTGGGTGAGTGACACTCCAATTATCACAAAAACCGGGTCAGTGACACTGGAATTATCAAGGAAAATTGTTCCGTTTCCATTGACTCTTGCACTAATTTTAAGACCAGAGGCTCAGCCCTGGGTGCTGTGATCAGTGAACTCTCTCCACATTCAGTGAGTATTTTACTACAGCTTTATGTTCTGCCACATCCAGCAGTTGAGTTACTCCTGCTTTAAAATCATTAATTCTGCAAGAGCTCTGGAAAATACTGGGTTTGTCAAAAACGTGGCTTTGCGTTTCCATCTCGTCCTTGTCAGCACTTGCTGAAAAGTTTTGAGCTTTGATTCTTCAAGGATCTTCAAAATTCTTCACCAAAAGCTCCAGTTATGTTTGTGGCTCGTTGGAATTATTGGGATATGTGTTACTTATTTCAACAAGGGCAAAATGTGGGCCCTGAAAACCAAATTTATTCATCCCCTGACATCCAACTCCTCAAGAAGTTGGAGAAGCAGAGTGAAGAGGGATAAAAGCTTTTGGAAGAACCTCCTGCATAAATCCCTGGAAGTGTCAAAGCTGCAATGAGGAACAGAGCAGCTCCCTGGATTCCTGTCTGAAGGAGCCTCTGGAGTGGTTCCTTCCCTGTGGAATTGATCAGAGCCTTTCCTGCTTGCTCTGAACTCATTGGAAGTTCCTGGGCTGCCACTCCCTCTTTACCAATTTGTCGAGAAGGAAAATTTTAAAAAAGTAAAAAGAGAAAAAAATTCCTTTGATTCAATTTCTTTTTGTTAAGATTTCCTTAAACGTTATCCTTGATTGTTGTTTATTTTATTAGGATTGGAAGGGGCAGTTGTGGACACACTTCCGACTGCTGGGGTGATTAGCCCAGAGAATTCCTGCCTGGAATCGCTGGATCCTGCTAAAACTCCTGAAATCCAGAATCCAGTTTTAGCCCAGAGAATTCCTGCCTGGAATCGCTGGATCCTGCTCCAATTCCTGAAATCCAGAATCCAGTTTTAGCCCAGAGAATTCCTGCCTGGAATCACTGGATCTTGCTCGAATTCCTGAAATCCAGAATCCAGTTTTAGCCCAGAGAATTCCTGCCTGGAATCGCTGGATCCTGCTCCAATTCCTGAAATCCAGAATCCAGTTTTAGCCCAGAGAATTCCTGCCTGGAATCGCTGGATCCTGCTCCAATTCCTGAAATCCAGAATCCAGTTTTAGCCCAGAGAATTCCTGCCTGGAATCGCTGGATCCTGCTCCAATTCCTGAAATCCAGAATCCAGTTTTAGCCCANCTGGGATTAATCAGAGCTTTGATCCCAGCTGATCAGTTTTGTTATCACTTGGGGTTCTGGGATTACTCAGAGCTTTGATCCCAGCTGATCAGTTTTGTTATCACTTGGGGTTCCTGGGATTAATCAGAGCTTTAATCCCAGCCGATCAGTTTTGTTATCACTTGAGGTTCCTGGGATTAATCAGAGCTTTGATCCCAGCTGATCAGTTTTGTTATCACTTAGGGTTCCTGGGATTAGTATTTTCCATTTAGGATTGATCTCTGCCTGCTCTCTACAATCCCATACAGGAGGAAGGAACCAGCTGGAATTGGTCTCTTCTCCCTGGGAAGAATGGACAGGACAAGAGGAAACACCCCCAGCTGGATCAGAGGAAGTTCAGAGTGGATTTTAGGGAATATTTCTCCACAGAAAGGGTGGTCAGGCATTGGAACAGGATGACCAGGGAAGCAGAGTCACCCTTCCTGGGAGGGTTTTGAATTGGATGTGGCACTTAGGGACATGGATTGGGTGGATTTGGCAGCACTGGGTTCCTGTTTGGGCTCAACGAGCTCAGAGGGCTTTTCCAACCTTAATAATCCTGTGATAACCAGAATCCCCCAAATCCTCACCTGAGCAAACCCTCTATTATGTCAAAAAACTGGTATTGAGGGAATAGGTACAGCTGAGATTATCCCAGAATAGGATAGGTACAGGGACTAGGTAAAACTGAGATTATCCCAGAATAGGATAGGTACAAGGAATAGGTAAAACTGAGATTATCCCGGAATATGATAAGTACAGGGAATAGGTACAGCTGAGATTATCCCAGAACAGGATGGGTACAGGGAATAGGTACAGCTGAGATTATCCCAGAACAGGATGGGTACAGGGAATAGGTAAAACTGAGATTATCCCAGAGTAGGATAGATATAGGGAATAGGTGCAGCTGAGATTATCCCAGAATAGGATAGGTACAGGGAATGGGTAAAACTGAGATTATCCCAGAATATGATAAGTACAGGGAATGGGTAAAACTGAGATTATCCCAGAATAGGATAGGTACAAGGAATAGGTAAAACTGAGATTATCCCAGAATATGATAAATACAGGGAATAGGTAAAACCGAGATTATCCCAGAATATGATAGGTACAAGGAATAGGTAAAACTGAGATTATCCCAGAACAGGATAGGTACAGGGAATAGGTATAGCTGAAATTGTCCCAGAAGAGGATAGGTACAGGGAATGGGTAAAACTGAGATTATCCCAGAAATATCCCCGGAACAGGGACTGGATGGACATCCTGGAACTCTCCTAATTCCCTTATTGTGGAGTTACCCAGCTTTTCCAAGGAATGCCATTTTCCCCAACAGGTGTCTGGGATCAGGGATAGCTGCTCCATTTTCCTGTGCCCAAAAAGTCGGGTTATGTACAGAGACTGAAGAGAGGCATTTTCCAACTGTGACCCATTGTATCCAGTGGAAAATCACATTCACTTTTTGTTTAGTATCTTCCATTCACTGAAAATTTCATGCAGATGACAAAAGTAGCAAAAAAATACATAAAATCCCCAAAAAGTTCTAGAATTCTGTCATGAAATTAACTAATTTTTAGTTTAATAATTTTAAAGTATTTATTTTTTGTTAATTATCGATATACAAGAGCTATGGCAGATTTTGGTGCTAAGGATTAAATCTCAGCTGAACATCTAATTCCAGTCCCATGTCATGGAATCAGAGAATATCATGGAATATCCTGAGCTGGAAGAGATCCCCAGGGATCATCCAGTCCAGCCCCTGGCCTTACACAGACACCCCAAAAATCCCATCCTGTGCATCCCTGGGAGCATTTTCCAAATGCTCCTGGAGCTCTGGCAGAGTTGGGAATGTGCCCATTCCCTGGGGAGCCTGGGCAGTGTCCAGCTCCCCTCTGGATGAGGAACCTTTCCCTAAAATCCAACTGGAACCTTCCCCTAAAATCCAGCTGGAACCTTTCCCTAATTCCGACTGGAATCTTTCCCTAAAATCCAACTGAAATCTTTCCCTAAAATCCAACTGGAATCTTTCCCTAAAATCTGACTGGAACCTCTCCCTAAAATCCAACTGGAACCTTTCCCTAATTCCAACTGGAACCTTTCCCTAATTCCAGCTGGAACCTTTTCCTAAAATCCAACTGAAACCTTTCCCTAAAATCCAACCGGAATCTGCCCTGGCACAGCTCCAACCATTCCCTTGTGTCCCGCCATGCTTCAGGTTCTCCCTGAGAATTCCTCCAAGGTAAGATGCAGCTTTTCCAGAGGGTAAAAAACTGTGGGAAGCAATCCCTCATTTTTCAGGCCCTCATTCACCCCTCGTCCATATTTCCCATCCAAACCTTCAGGCTTCCAAAACCCTGGGATTGTGAAGAGCAGGAAAGCACAAAGTGGAATTGTCAGGGATTTTTCCATGTCGCTTTTGCTGTTGTTTCTCCTTTTGGGAAGGACATTCCCATTGCCAGGGGTCAGGATCACAGCTGTCCCTTCCCTGCAGCTCCGTGGCATCACCGGCACCTCGGGCAGGGCAGGGAGGGGCCTTGACTCGCTGGAGGTGTCACAAAAGTCATTAAATGTCACAGCCAGGCCTGGAGTCACCTCTCAGCAGGTGGAGCATGGTGGCTCTCTCCAACCATCCCAGTTCCGGGCAGAATTGGCAATTCCAGACATATCTTTCCCTGTTTTAGCACAATTTATTTCAAAGAAAAGCAAAATTAGGAATATGCCGTTCATTCCTGCCCAAGTTTTGATTGGTTGATATACAAACATCAACATTTTATCTCATTATTCTGTTTTAATTACAGCACACCAACATTCCTGGGATTTTAATTTTTTTTTAAATTATTTTTTCTTTTCCCCTTTTCTTTTTTTTTTTTCCAAATTCCCGCAAAAACCAGGCTCAGGAAAATGGGTGGGTCTGTTTTCCTTGTCACAGAGGCTTTGTTTTCCAAACCAAGGGCAAGCCTTGTTGCCTGGGCCTTGCCTCAGTGAAGAGCTGCTGAGAAATAGGGAGAGATAGGAGCCCTTGGGAAGGGAAGCAGGAGCTCTGATATCCCTCGGAAAACATCCCTGGGCAAACTGTCAGCACCGCGGGCTGATAAGGAAGGCACAGCCCGGGATTTGGGAAGTGTGGGAGGCACTGGCTGAGAGGAGGCACCAGGGGCTGGCTGAGTTAACTCTTGCTGGACTCATTCCCTGTCTCCCAAATCCCGCCTTCCCACTCCTCTCCACGTCCCCCTCCACAGCAGGGCCCTTATCCCGAGGTGCTGAGCCCACCCCAGGCTGGATGTCCATGCTGTGACCCCGTTTTTCTCCACCCAAACTCCATTAATCCCTCTTCTCCCCTCCTGGAATTTCTTCCGTGTTCCTCCTTGTCTCCAAACCACAACGCGAATTCCACCTGCCACTCTCCAGCTTTGAACCCTTGGGAGCTCAGTTCAGTTCACCTGGTCCTGCAGGAATCCTCTCCTGCCCGGGAGGAGACCCCCAGGACACAGCAAAGGGAGGATGGAAGAAGGATCAGAAGAGAAATCCATGTTCATTAGTGGATTCATGTTCACGCGGGAGACTGGGAATACTCCAGCGGGAATCGTAGAATAGAATATCCTGAGCTGGAAGATTCCCACAAGGATCATTCAGTCCAGCTCCTGGTCCTGCCCAAAATAATCCCAACAATCCCACCCTGTTCTTGAGTTGGCCAAACGTTCCTGGAGCTTGAGCAGCCTCGGGAATGTTCCCATTCCCTGGGGAGCCTGAGCAGTGCCCAGCACCCTCTGGAGAAGAACCTTTTGCTGAAATCCAACCTAAATCCCTCTGGCACAGCTCCACGCCGTTATCATGCCAGCACGATGGGATTTGCTTTGGGAAATCATTGTATGAAGGATTTGCTGTCATTCCCTCAGTTTGAACCACGAGTCTGAACCACAATAATAACACAAAACCAAAACCTACAGATTTTTGTTTGTCGGGAGTTTATATTCCCTAATAAAGGACAAAAGTGGGAGAAGAGGAATTTTTGGGCTCCTGAGGGATGGAGGTGCTCTTCCCAGAGAGTTCCTGGATTCTTTTCAATCCTGGTTCCCTCTTCAGTGAGAATCAGTGGCAGCAAATGGATAAAAAGTTTCCTGTGAGGATTGGACATATGGAACAGTTTTCCCAAAGAACGAAGGACGCACCAGGAAATCAGCAAGGAAGAGAAAGGTTTGATGCTGGAAACGATCGAAGGATATAAAATCAGGAGTTAAAAGGGGGAAATGAGCAAGGAATGAGAGTTTATTCCAATAAAATCGATAATGTGAGGAAATGAATGGGTGTTTCCAAAGTGCTCCACACAGCCTGGGGGTGAACTTTGGAATTCCCTGTGGGATATTGACAACATTTTATATCCATCCAAAGCAAAAACCCCAAACCCACGGATTCATGGATCAAAGAATACTTCCTTTTTTATTTAATGGAATTACATGAGTGTCCGAACAAATAAAATTCCAAAGTTTGTGGACACATCCTCATTGATTATTTCTCCTGGAATTAGCCACTTAAATATTTCCAATCAGGATTCAGGTGAGCCAGAGAGATTTTTCAGGAATTAAGATTCAGAACTCGGAAATGATGCTTGATTTCCTAATTTATCACTGGCACATTCCATGAAATAATCAGCCAGGAATCAGGAAATATTTAGGCATGTGTTAAAAAAACTGCTCCACAAAAATTAAGAAATTGAAAAATGTTTATAAAATCAACCATGTACATAAACATTTGGAAAAACCAGAGATGTGTGTTGGGAAGGATGTTCTCAGGCACTGGCAGCAGGAATTTTGTCCCTGGAATGACAGCAGGAGGAATTCAGGAGGCAAATGCTGACACACTGTGCTGCTCCTACCCACGGGGAGAGGAACAGCTCCAGGTTGTGCCAGGGGAGGTTTAGGTTGGATTTTAGGGGAAATTTTTTCATGGGAAGGCTGGCCAGGCATTGGAATGAGGAAGTGTTGGGATCACCATACCTGGAATTATTCAAAAAATGTGTGGATGTGGCATCTGGGGACATGGTTTTGTGGGGAGGGAATGGTTGGTCTTGATGATCTTGGAGCTCTTTTCCAACCTAAATTATGCCATGACTCCTGACAATTTGAAGTGTGGAGAGTTTTTTTAGATAGTCTGAAGATCTCCCAACCCTTCCTCCCTCAAAGTCATGCCTGGATTTTAGTGAAACCCCCTCAGTCTTCTTGGACAACCCAAAAACCTGGAAAACTTGAGACCCACAGGAAAACACCCTCTGCGATTATTACAGAGACAAAACGCCTGGAAATTTGTAAATCCTTATGGAATATGGAAGGGATTCCTTACGGAATATTTAAGGGATTGTCCCTGTATCCCCCAGGATTCTCTGGATAAGCAAATTAATTTTTTTCCTTACGACTGATGGGCCTTACTGGCAACATAATCCAGCACCTGGAGCTTGAAACCAGTTGGGAACGATGGAAGCTGCCAGAATAAACAGGGAAATCTGGAATTCTGGATTTGTCAACACGGCAACAGCAGCACAGCCAGTCCCAAAGGGATTAGGGATGTCACTTACTGGGGAGGTTGTGGTTCTGTGGGAAGAAGGAACAGAAAAAGATTTACGGGAATGCTGGGCTGCTCCATGAAAAAACAGCTGGGAAAAAAATCCCTCGCTCCAGGAGCAAGAACCTCAAAGCTGGATATGTTCAGACTCCATAGGTGGCAGGTTGGGAATTTAATCCCATGCCAAGAGCAGGAGACTTCCAGCCAGAACAGCTGTGGGTTTATGGAGGCGAGGAAAGCCTTTGAAAGGGCTCTTGGGAATTCCCAATTCAATAGGATGCCCACAGAATCCCAAAGACATGAAAATGGGGGCTGAGCTTCTAAACGGAAGAGTGAATGAAGTGGATTTTTTTCTGTGTCACAGCCCCATGTTTGGTGTCCCCTCAAAGCGTTTTCCCAGATTTTCCCCTCAGGATCACAGGGATGTGGCCGGGGAAATCCCAGCTCAGCCTGAGCCGGCATTCCGAGGCCGGCAGCGTCGTTACTGCTCCCTCAAGATCCTGGTTTGTGCTGAGGTTGGACCACACAGCTCGGCCTTGCTCAGGAAAGCCAGGAATGATATCCCAGGGAGCAGATTTGGGAGATTTTTTTGTGGATGAGGGCATTGGAGTCAGACCAGGCACATACATGTGCCAGCAGTGGAACATCAGCAAATCCGTGCAGGAATAACTTTTAAAATGTGTTTTTCTTAATGGATTATCTGATATAATCCCATTGCTCCAAGAGTCAGGGTGTTTTGCATAAAGATCTGCCAAAAAAGCCTAAACCCAACCCTGTTCACACGGGAATCTTCATCAAAACTTGCATTACCCAATTAAAATGTTAGCAGAGGCAATAATTCCTGCAAAGTCATGGCTTCGTCTGTGCCGTTGGGTTTAAATGCATCCCAAGGTTGGCTGGGGTCACAACCACCTTGTCATTCCAAGGTGCAGAAGGAATTCTTGGAATCCTCCAGAGCTAAAACTGCGAGCGGCTGCAGCAGCTGTTAAAAACCTCTGGATCTGCTAATGAATGTGGGAACAGCTGTCCTGGATCAGGGAAAAGGTCACTTCATCCCAGCATCCTGTCCAGGAGGAGCACAAGGACCTTTGTCCCTTTTCTCAGCTTCTGGGGAAAGAGAACCCTGTAGGAATCCCTGTAGGGCAGCGGGCACGGAGAGCGACACAAGAACGTTCATCCACCACAAGTGGGTAAGAGACCCTGGAAGTCTGAGGGGATGCCACAAGGGATGAACTCCCAGGATAGTGCAGATGGATTGTGAAACCAATTAATAGAAATCCCTTTTCCAGAGAGCTGCCAGAGGATGAGGAGTTCATCTTCAAGGAATCCTGGAATGGTTGGGTTGGAAGTGAACTTGAAGACCATCTGTGTGCAAGGGCTGGGACTACTTCCACTAGCCCAGGTTGTTCCAAGCCTTGTCCAACCTGGCCTTGGACACTTCCAGGGACAGGGAACACCTCCATCTGTGCCGTCCTCTGCAACCTCTCAAAGCAGAGTTCAAGAACCACCTTTCCTTCTTTTGTTGATCTTCCAGCACCAAAGGGGACCTTATCAGTTTTCTTATCAATTTGGAATGTGTACATTCTTTATCCACCGGCTCCTGATTGGAGAGTGTGCATTTAAACCAAGTGTCAGCTCTTTTCCTTAGATGTGGAATCCTGCGGACCTGGCAGGAGAGCACTTGAGATGATCCATGGAGATATGGGAGTTGATGATTGACCAATACCTCTCTGCTTTGCCAAGTTATCAAAAAATATGTTCATAAATCTGTGAGAGATTCATAGAATCACAGAATTACAGAATCACAGAATTTTTTAAGTTGGAGATCTCCAAGGTCACCGAGTCCAACCATTCCCAAGGCCACCACTACCCCATGTCTCCAAGTGCCACACACACATGGCTTTTAAATCCTTCCAGGGATGGGGACTCCACCACTGCCCTCAGGCCTGACACCCCTTTTGATGAAGAAATTTTTCCCAATATCCAACCTAAACACACCCTGGGGTTTGGATCTGGGGAATTTTTAATGTCCCTTGCAACCCAAGCTATTCTGGGATTGAAGGATTCTGGAATTTAGAGAGATCCACTCCTGATTCCCTTGAACTTTTGTATGGGGAGAACGTTAATGAAGAAGGAGAACAATTAAAATCTTTAGGTTTAAATTCGTTCTTCTCTGCATTTACAGACACAACCCAAAGTCTCTGCGTGATTCTCCCGAGTCCAAACCCCACCGAGAGGTTGTTCCCCTTTGGAAGCGTTGAGGGATGTCCGGATATTCCATGGTGCAGCTGAGAACTCCTGGAAAGGGATGATGGGAACAATGTGGGTCCTGCTTCACCCTGTGGAATGCACATTCATGGAATCACAGAATGCTTTGTGTCATTCCAGAATTTCAAAAGTTCCCTCATGGTCTGGACTCCATTTCCAAGTCTCCATTTTCCATTTCCATTTCCGACTCCATTTCTGCACTCCTGGCATTGCCTCCCCGTCCCTTTTCCCACCCCCACTCCCACTTAGGATTGACCACGGGCTCAGCCCTTTTGGGCTCCTGACCCCCATCCTGAGGCCAGCACAGCGATTCTGGGGGTCAGCTCTCTGCACAAACATCCCTCCCTCCTTGCAGGGCTGCTCCAGAGGCCTTTGCCCTGTCGCCCCAGGAAGCGCAGCAGGAAATTCTCTGCAGCTATCGAGGGCTAATTAAAGGAGCAGCCCAGAGACCTCGTCACCTCCTGAGAGTCCCCAGAGCTGCTCTGGCCTCTGTCAGGGCTCATGACAAGGTTAATTCTGGAGGAGGCTTCTTCACTCAGGGGCCACTGCTTTACAGACGCTGCTCAAAGCTCGTTAGCTGTAATTAACGGGCTTTTTCCACCGCAAATTAAAGCTCTCCCAGCGATGCGTGTGCTCCTGGCAGCTCTTCTCTCAGGAATAATGATCAGTCTCTGCTGTCACTTCCATGTCTGGGTACTTTGCGCAGCTTTAATTAAAACAAAGTGATTTTATTCCCTTGGTTTATGTTTGGTGCCCTTTGCTTTGCTCTTCTCATTAAAATAAGAAAGAAATCTGGAGTTGGGGTTTCTCTTTGGGAATTTTTTTGAGGATGACTCAGCTGGAGTTCAGTGTCACTAACAAAGATTTTACCAACACAGAGGATTTATATATCAGGAAACAAGAGAAAATCATATTCCTTACTATTATTTATACGTTAATAATATTCCTTTTCCACTCCCTGAATTTTAGGATGTATTTGGGGCTGACATGGGAATGAGGGGGGGAATGATGGGGCTGGATCAGAATTTGATGAAAAACTCGTCAGGCCAGGCTGGAATAGTGGGAGGTGCTCCTGCCCACAGCAGGGGGCTGGCACTGGATGATCCTTAAGGTCTCTTCCAGCCCAAATCGTTCCAGGATTCCCCGCTGGGTGCTGGGAATGTTGAGTGCTGATGATCCACAAGGAGCACTGTGCAAAGAGCACAAACCAGGACTGCGGGGTTTCATTTATAAACTTCTTGAGAGGGATCGAATTGCCTGGAGTGTCATTCCTTGGGGTTCTTCCATCCTGCCAGGTGCCATCACCTGGAAAACGTGGGTCATGAAATGGTGATTCCCTCCACGAAGCTCTTCCAGATCACCAGTAGTGAGAGTTGGAAAATACTGCCAGAAAAACTTCCTTCCTTCCTTCCTTCCTTCCTTCCTTCCTTCCTTCCTTCCTTCCTTCCTTCCTTCCTTCCTTCCTTCCTTCAGCTGGGCTATCTGGGAGCTCTTGGCTCCTCCGTCCCAAAATGCAGCTTGAGTTCTGCTGNCCTTCCTTCCTTCAGCTGGGCCACAAATATCCCCAAATTTTACATATTTTAACGTCTATATCTAAATTTAGTCATTTCAGGTTGCCTTATAACTGGCAGGAGAATACAAACATTCCACTGGGATTTTCCCAGCACTCCCGGAGGAAAATCCAAGGCCAGAAGAGTCGTAACTTGTTGTGCACTCCCAAAAACTGAGGGACTGAGACCTAAAAATGTTCATTAGAGAGCCAAACCTTCAAGATTCACCAGGAATCTCCTCCACTAAAGGGACTGGACTGGCTGGGGTGGCAGATTCCAGGAAAATATCCCGGGATTTGAGCTCCCTCTGCCCTTCAATTCCCTCCCCACAGTTCCTTCTTGGGAAGAAACCTTTGTGCAAACATCACAGGATAAAAATCCCACAAGGAGCTCTGCTGGAATTTCTTGCAGTTTCTGGATTCTCAGGAGTTGCTATGTTGACATTTTTATTTATCATTAAAAACGGTGATTAGGAATATCCGTATCTCTCCCTGCAGCAACAGAAAATTCCTTTCTCTTAATGGACAATTCTTGGAAAGCTGATCCCTCCACCAAATAAAACTCTAGGAATTGTTTAACCTCCACGGCTCAGCTTTCCATGACACACAGTTTTATTCTTGGCCTGCTGGTCAGAAGGTGAAGGCAGGGAATGAACATGGAGAGATCCAAATCCCAAATATTTTCCCTGCAGATGCTTAGTCAAGGATTAAAAATAAACCGCCCCGTGAGCAAACAGGAATATTTGATTTGCTCTGGAGGCAAACACACTCCAGGTTTCCACTGCTCGTTTTTTTTTGTAGGGAATTTTTGAAGTGATCCCTTGGCCCTCGGCCAATCCCCACTTTTTATGATGTCCGAGAATCCATTTGCTCCAAGTTCTACATTTCCCTCATTAAACAGCACTAAAAAGGGAACTCCAAGCCACGAGACCACACACGTTGGCATCAGACATCCAATATCCAGAGCTGGCACCATCCCATAAATTAATGTTTGCTCCCATCTAGTGGGTGGAAGAAGAAATTGTCTTTAGGTGGAATATTATGCAAATTCAGTTTGCACTGAGCTGGGGGAATTTACGGAAGTTTTATTCCTTCTTGGAGCTGTAGGATTTTAGGCCTGATCTAGGATTTTCGCGCATATTTGTTAAATTTAGTGCCGTGTTTTCATGTAGGCCTCAAGTTACAGCATCTTGTAGGCCTCAAATTACGACTTCATCCAGGAGAAGCTCAGATTGGATATCAGGAAAAAATTCCTCATGGAAAAGGTGGTCAAGCCTTGGAAGAGCTTGCACAAGGAAGGATTGGAGTCCCCATCCCTGGAATTATTCAAAAAATGTGTGGGAGTGGCTCTTGGGAACAGAGCTTAGTGAACATGGAGGCGCTGGGTGAGGGTTGGACTTGATGATCTTGGAGATCTTTTCCAACCTTAACAATTCCTTGATTCCATGTTTATTTCTATATTTAAGATCAAGTCCAACTCTCAGCCAGCACCACCACCATGTCCCCAAGTGCCACATCCACATGTTTTTTTCACATTTCCAAGGATGGTGACACCACCACTTCCCCAGGCAGCCCATTCTAATGCTTGGCAGCCCTTTCCCTCAGGAATTTTTTTCCTAATTTCCAATCTTAACCTCCCCTGGTGAATAATTAATAAGAAGTAATGATGGGGAGAACAATGAGAGCCATTAGTATTCCAAATCATTAAGTAATACTTAGTTTAAAAAGGATTTCTGGAGGATCCCGGGAAAAGCCCCGTGGCTCACATGGCACAGGGAGAAACACTTAACTCCAGAAAATCCAAGATGTACTCAGACTCTGGGGAAAGGGCAGAAAGATTCAGGAATATGGAGAAAGTGCAGCTGGAACCAAAGAGGAGGTCAGAAGGAGACCGGGATTGTCCTTTTCTGCATTCCCACAGAATATGGACATGAGAATCACCTCCCAATTCCGGCACCTGACTCCATCTCTTACAGCATTTGGTGAACCTCGTCAGCTTGAAGTTGCATTTTGACCTTTTTTCTCTATAAATTGAAAATTCCCCTCCTTTTTTACCTCCAGAAGGCAGAGAAAATATTCTGCACTCTGTGGTTATAACATGGCACAGACTTCTGGAATGGTTTTAAGCTGAAGGATGGCAGGGATAAGTGGAATATTGAGAAGGAATTCCTGGCTGGAAGGGGCTGGGGTGGAATTCCCAGAGCAGCTGTGGCTGCCCCTGGGTCCCTGAAAGTGTCCCAGGTCAGGTTGGATGGGACTTGGAGCCACCTGGGAATTGAGAAATGAGATGATTTTATAAGGTCCCTTCCATCCCAACCTGGGATAGTGAAGGTGGGAACGAGATGATTTTTTAAGGTCCCTTCTGACCCAAACCATTCCAGGTTTCTGTGAAATCAAGGGAAGGTGTTTGGTTTTCCATCTCTCTCTTTTGACAAAGCATCAGAATTCCCAAGCCCTGGAAGCAGACACAGCTTTGGTGCTCACAGCCGCACTCTGGACCATGGCATGGAATCATTTCCCCTTTTTTCAGAGCGATTTCAGCTTCTCCAGGTGCAGCAGCCCTATTTTACCTGCTGAAGTAATTATAACAATTAACACAATTACGAAATCATTCACCTACGAGTTCCCTGCAGAGCCTGGGGTTTCCCGTCCCTCCCTTTAAATGCGGCTTTGCTTGCTGAGGACCAAAATCCTGTGTTCCAGCAGAACTCCTTGGGCTTGTTAAAGGGCGGCCAGGTGAAAACTGAAGACCTAAGAGGGACAGAGGGATCCAATTCCACCTTTGGGGCTGGAATTTAAGAGGACCTACAGGTGTAAATAGTTCCAGCTTCCTCACATGCCAGGAATTTATTGTCTCACTTGGAATTCCTTGACACATGAATATTTTCTTGGGTTTTTCCCTACAAAACCTTCAGAAGAATTCTGCTCTCAGGTAAGGTTTTTCAGAGTTCCTTTTAAAACCCTTCCTATCCCTCAATTTCTGGTAATTTAGGAAAATAAATGAAGGTGTCATGATTTATTTGAGATGCTGTGGGGTATCCTGGGTTTCAGATGCTTCTCCAGAAAGAAGTGGAGGCTGGGGGAATAAATCTCCAGGGTTATCTCTCACGGGATTCCTGGTTCCTGGTGGGATTTCTGAGGGAATTATTGGTGACCAAGCCTTGCAGCTTTTCTGGTTTAACATGTGATGTGTGTTAGGAGATGGAGAGATAAGGTTTTCTGGAAATGCAGGGATTCTGGACATGTGGGATCTGTCTCCAGGGAGTACTAGTGCCTGCAAAAAAAGCTGGAGAGGGGACAAGGGATGGAGGGACAGGACACTGGGAATGGCTTCCACTGCCAGAGGGCAGGGATGGATGGGAGATTGGGAACTGGGAATTCCTGGTTGGGAGGGTGGAGAGGGGCTGGGCTGGAATTCCCAGAGCAGCTGTGGCTGCCCCTGGATCCCTGGAAGTGTCCAAGGCCAGGCTGGAGCAGCCTGGGACAGCAGAAGGTGTCCCTGCCCACGGCAGGGGATGGAATTCATGAACTGTCAGAACCTTCCAACCCAACCCATCCTGGGATTCTGTGATTCCATGATTTGGGCACCCCTCCTCTGTTCATGTATCTCAAATCCTATTGATATTTTCATTTCCACCCCTATTTTTGTTTTCCTTAAAGTTTTTATGCCTTTAGTATCATCGCATGCCACTTCCTTCTTGGAAACCCATCAGCAGGATTGAAACAAAACAATTCCATGGCTGAAGAAATTTTGGGACAGGTCTTATATCCCAGAATCCCAGGATCCCAAAATTCTCGAATGGTTTGGGACCTTAAAGCTCATCTTATTCCCTCCCCTTCCACTGTCCCAGGTTGCTCCAATTCTCACCCAACCTAGCCTTGAACAATTTACCAGGGTCCTCAATTTTGACCTGAGGCATTAATGATTGAAAATTTCATGCAACTCTGACTCCTTGGGAATGAGAAAACCCCAGAGAAGCTGAGCTGAGCTCAAGTTTCTTTCCACCAGCAAGCTTTGCCTCTGATCCACAAGGAAATGTGTAATGGGAAAGGGAAGGAATGGAAAGAAAATAAATTGAGGATGGAATACAACAGGAAGGAAAGTGGGAGTCTCTTTTAGGAGAGCACTTGGACTTGTCCAGACCCAATCTGCTCTTCCTGTTTTGGAGTGGGAAGATGGAACAGCAGGGCCACCAGGAGCTGCAGGAGATGTTTTGGAGCTCCTCCTATTTCCAAAGATAACGGCTCAGACCTTCCACGGGGCGGAACAAAGTTGGCAGGATCTGATTCAACTCCAGGGAGTGCCTCCTTCCATGTTTATCTTTTTTCCTGGGATAGAGGAGGCTTTTTCATGGCTTGTTTTCAACTGGAGTCACCCACCCACCCACCCCAGCAGCCTCTTGCCAGCAGCTCCCAGGTGTTCTCCAGTGAAAGCAGGACCGTGGAAGTGGCAGTGAGGGATGTGGAGACAGCTCCAAGGATTAAATTTACATCTCCCAGGCTGCCCCGGGGCAGCTGTTTCCTATTTGGGTGTTTTTTTTAAGTTGACATTTGGGAGAAGTTGGAATATTTTGTCATTTCCCTCCGTGCAGATGTACAGAAGGGAGAAGTCTGGTCAGTTGGGAACTCAGGATCAGCTGGAAAGGGGGAATTTTCTCCATAAAAAGGGTCAGATTAAGGAAACAGGAACTCATGTTTGACTCCTTACTCTGAGGGCAGGCTCAAGTTTAATCTGTTATGGAAAAAAAAAGGAAAAATCCCAATTTTCTTGCTTTTATATCCGGTGAGTGGTTTGCAGAGAGCTTTAAGGAAAAGCAGCTGGGGGTCTGAGAATTCCCTCCTCCGNGGAATTATTGGTGACCAAGCCTTGCAGCTTTTCTGGTTTAACATGTGATGTGTGTTAGGAGATGGAGAGATAAGGTTTTCTGGAAATGCAGGGATTCTGGACATGTGGGATCTGTCTCCAGGGAGTACTAGTGCCTGCAAAAAAAGCTGGAGAGGGGACAAGGGATGGAGGGACAGGACACTGGGAATGGCTTCCACTGCCAGAGGGCAGGGATGGATGGGAGATTGGGAACTGGGAATTCCTGGTTGGGAGGGTGGAGAGGGGCTGGGCTGGAATTCCCAGAGCAGCTGTGGCTGCCCCTGGATCCCTGGAAGTGTCCAAGGCCAGGCTGGAGCAGCCTGGGACAGCAGAAGGTGTCCCTGCCCACGGCAGGGGATGGAATTCATGAACTGTCAGAACCTTCCAACCCAACCCATCCTGGGATTCTGTGATTCCATGATTTGGGCACCCCTCCTCTGTTCATGTATCTCAAATCCTATTGATATTTTCATTTCCACCCCTATTTTTGTTTTCCTTAAAGTTTTTATGCCTTTAGTATCATCGCATGCCACTTCCTTCTTGGAAACCCATCAGCAGGATTGAAACAAAACAATTCCATGGCTGAAGAAATTTTGGGACAGGTCTTATATCCCAGAATCCCAGGATCCCAAAATTCTCGAATGGTTTGGGACCTTAAAGCTCATCTTATTCCCTCCCCTTCCACTGTCCCAGGTTGCTCCAATTCTCACCCAACCTAGCCTTGAACAATTTACCAGGGTCCTCAATTTTGACCTGAGGCATTAATGATTGAAAATTTCATGCAACTCTGACTCCTTGGGAATGAGAAAACCCCAGAGAAGCTGAGCTGAGCTCAAGTTTCTTTCCACCAGCAAGCTTTGCCTCTGATCCACAAGGAAATGTGTAATGGGAAAGGGAAGGAATGGAAAGAAAATAAATTGAGGATGGAATACAACAGGAAGGAAAGTGGGAGTCTCTTTTAGGAGAACACTTGGACTTGTCCAGACCCAATCTGCTCTTCCTGTTTTGGAGTGGGAAGATGGAACAGCAGGGCCACCAGGAGCTGCAGGAGATGTTTTGGAGCTCCTCCTATTTCCAAAGATAACGGCTCAGACCTTCCACGGGGCGGAACAAAGTTGGCAGGATCTGATTCAACTCCAGGGAGTGCCTCCTTCCATGTTTATCTTTTTTCCTGGGATAGAGGAGGCTTTTTCATGGCTTGTTTTCAACTGGAGTCACCCACCCACCCACCCCAGCAGCCTCTTGCCAGCAGCTCCCAGGTGTTCTCCAGTGAAAGCAGGACCGTGGAAGTGGCAGTGAGGGATGTGGAGACAGCTCCAAGGATTAAATTTACATCTCCCAGGCTGCCCCGGGGCAGCTGTTTCCTATTTGGGTGTTTTTTTTAAGTTGACATTTGGGAGAAGTTGGAATATTTTGTCATTTCCCTCCGTGCAGATGTACAGAAGGGAGAAGTCTGGTCAGTTGGGAACTCAGGATCAGCTGGAAAGGGGGAATTTTCTCCATAAAAAGGGTCAGATTAAGGAAACAGGAACTCATGTTTGACTCCTTACTCTGAGGGCAGGCTCAAGTTTAATCTGTTATGGAAAAAAAAAGGAAAAATCCCAATTTTCTTGCTTTTATATCCGGTGAGTGGTTTGCAGAGAGCTTTAAGGAAAAGCAGCTGGGGGTCTGAGAATTCCCTCCTCCGTATGGAATTTTAGGACCAGGTTTGCAGAGACTTAAGGAACAACCCCTGGGACTCTGAGAATTCCCTCTTCCCTATGGAATTTTAGGACCAGGTTTGCAGAGGCTCAAGGAAGAGTAAGTGGGGCTCTGACTATTCCCTTTCCTACAAAGGAAAATATCCTGGGTTGGGTTAATTTGATTTCTTCTGGAAATTCTGAATGGCTCCGAGCACGGTGTTGATGAGCCACAAAAGACATTGGAGGGGAAAAAAATCCCGAACAAAATCAAAACCAAACCCAAAACCCCAAACCATTCCCTCAAAAATCCCAAAAAACCAACATCACCTTGCCAGTGATTCCTAGGATGACCTTGGCCAACTTGTCTGATCTGTCATCCAGGAGAATCCACTGGGAATGAGTCCTTTCACTGTCTTGGCCCAGGAAAAAACATTATTTTTTGGGAGCACTGTGGCTGCCAGGAAAAGTCTTTTCCTGTCTGGATCAATGGCCAATCATGGGTTTGCAACTGGGAAAAATCTCAGATGATCTAAGAATGGACCAGCTTGGAGTCAGGAATGATGGGTTACATGGAGACAACATCTCCTGCTGGAATAAAAGATTTGGAGAGCTCCTCTTCCCAAAAAAACAAAATACCCTCATGGAGCTTTGGTTTATTGAGCCTGGCCAAGGAAATGCAGCAGGGAAAAATGTTGTGGTGGAACTTCAAGGAACAGGAGGAGTTCCCGAAGTCCTACAGTAATTCTGGAAAAATCTAATGTAAAAATCTAATGGAAAAAAAGGAGTTGGAAAGGAGGAAGAAGGAGTCATCCGAGGAACACCATCCAACATCCAACACATCCAACACTTGGATGGAAAATCCAAGTTTTTTGGTTATTAGACAAGAGCATTGCGGGTTTGGGGATGGGATCAGGTGTGGAAGATGCCTCGAGGGGAGCTTGATGGTCAAGGAGTTCTCTAAAAATTCCCATCTTATTCTTACCTAATCCATGGGGAAAGGCTCATTTGGAGTTGGACGATCCCAGAGCTGTGGCATCACTGGAATTACTCCAAGGGAATGTTACTCCAAGGGAATGTTACTCCAAGGGAATGTTGCACCAAGGGAATGTTACTCCAAGGTGTAGGATGTGGGAAGGGACAGGGAGAGAAACAAAATCCTACAATCTGATCCCGGTTTGACTCCTTCTGGTGCCAGAAAAACCAGGAGAACAACTCTGGGACAACGTAGGAATGAAAGTAGGAAATCAATCCCCTGAAAAATCAAAAGCAGAGGATAAGACAAAAAATGAGAATAGTTTTCCTCAATGGATCCAGACTCCAAAGTCAGGAAAGGGCTCTCAGTTGTCCCAGGGGATATTTTGACCCAAAGCCCCAAATCCCAGCAGTGACTTTGGATGATGGAATATTGAACATTCTTTATCCCGGTCCCTCCTCCCCTCCCGTGCATCTTCCCTGCTCTCTGACATGTTTAGTCTAGACAAGATAATCCCATTATGTTCCCTAATTCCTGATCCTTGCTAAAATCAACCTGGGTAAGATTCCACGCCAGATAAGGCGGAAAATCCACCCGAGCCCATTTGACCTCATTAAATGATGCCTTAATTCCTATCCCTGCTAATTAGAGGGGTGTGTTCTGTGGAATCCCAGCAAGGCAAATTCCATCTGTTTCTTCCCTGTCTCCTGATTTCTCATCTGGCTGCAGCCAAGGATTTTCAGGAATGAGATGGTTAAGGGTAAAAGTCACATTTTAAAGGGATCCATCCTCTTCTCCAAGGCCTTTTTCCCCTTCCTGCCCCACACGTGGGATAGAAAGGGCTGGAAACTCCTCCAGATGCTTGGCTTGTAAAGGAGGATTTTCCTCCTTTATTTCACCTGCTGGGAACATACTCTGGGGGAAAAATGGGATTTTCCAAGGACATATTTGCTCTGTGCTAAATGAAGGTGGTGTAAAAACCTGACACACAAACTAGACAGACAGAAATGTGGAATTCCCTATATTCCCAGCCAATTCCACCTCAGATTAAACTCTGATCTCTCCAAGCACTCCTTGCACAAACTCCAGAGATAAACAGGATCAACCCCAGGATAAAGGGATGAGTTTGTACTGTCCTGGAAGTGATAAACAAACTCCTCTTTGTCCAAAGCTGTGAATTGGCTTTAAAAGTGCAGAATCAAGTCCTGCTCCGAGGGGAGAAGCAGGAGGCAGCTCTCCTGGCTGCTGCTCAAACGGGGAGCAAAGAAACCTGGAAAAGTTCCAGGATTTGCCTGAGTCTGTTTGCTCCCAGAGGGTTGTGAGGGATCAGAAGATCACAGGGAGGAGAGACGGGCTTAGAGACACTAAAACCACTTAAATTCAAGAGCTGTCAAAGCTCAGCATCTTCAGTGCTGAGTAAAAAAAAATCTGATTTATTTCCCTGTGGCGGCTGAATGAGGAGGATTTTGTGCTGCAAAAATAAAAGGGGTTTCAAGGGAATTCTGGTTCTAACAGTTACAGATCATAACAGGTCCAGCCAGGGGTTTAGGGAGAAGGAGTCTCCTCTGTTTGGAGCTTAAAAGAGGTTTCCAAAGGCAGCAGGTTTTAAAGGAATGCTGACTCAGAATTACAGAATCATCATGGGTTGGAAAGGGATTAAAGTCCATCCCATTCCACCCCTGCCATGGCAGGGACACATTCCTCTGTCCCAGGCTGCTCCAACCTGGCCTTGGGCACTTCCAGGGATCCAGGGGCAGCCACAGCTGCTCTGGGAATTCCAGCCCAGCCCCTTCCCACCCTCCCAGCTAGGAATTCCTTCCCAAAATCCCATCTAAACTTTCCCCCTTTCAGCTTGAAGCCATTCCCTGTGTACTGTCCCTCCATGCCTTGTCCCCAGTCCCTCTCCAGCTCTCCTGGAGCCCCTTCCGGCCCTGAAAGGGCTCTGAGCTTTCCCTGGAGCCTTCTCCTCTCCAGACTGGACTTTCCCTGCTTACCAAAGTTTCATTCTCCATCAGACATTTGGAACAAACCAAACCCTTGCAGGAGAAAAATAATTTAAATCCAGGAGCAAAAAGGAACCAAAGGAGCCCCGGAACCAAGAGCTGCGTGGCGCAAACATTGCCCATTTGAGCCTCTGGGCCAAACTTTGCTGCTGTTTAACTAACAGAGCCAATGACAGCTAAAAACGGAGCCCTGGAAAATCATTAATCACCGTGGGACACCAGGGGGTGGGAGAGGAGGTGGGTGGATGGATGGATGGAGCAGGAGGCAGGTAAGCAAACACAGATTTATCAGCAAAATATCATTTCCTGGATGGAGAATGTCCGTGCTCCGACCTCCTCTAAATATAACCCGGGAGTGCCAGGGTTGCTTGGCTACCCGAGGTGGGAACAGGATGGAGATGGCATTAATGAACTGCTCCTTCCATGGGCACAACCCGAGGTGGGAACAGGATGTAGATGGCTTTAATGAACTGCTCCTTCCATGGGTGCTACCCGAGGTGGGAACAGGATGGAGATGGCATTAATGAACTGCTCCTTCCATGGGTGCTACCCGAGGTGGGAACAGGATGGAGATGGCATTAATGAACTGCTCATTCACTGGGTGTTACCCAAGGTGGGAACAGGATGGAGATGGCATTAATGAACTGCTCCTTCCCTGGGTGTTACCCGAGGTGGGAACAGGATGGAGATGGCATTAATGAACTGCTCCTTCCCTGGGTGTTACCCGAGGTGGGAACAGGATGGAGATGGCATTAATGAACTGCTCCTTCCATGGACACTACCCGAGGTGGGAACAGGATGGAGATGGCCTCAGGTCAATGCAGTGTTCTCTTGGGGGTCAGTGCCTGGCAGCACAGAAAGTCTGAAATTTTCAGACACATCCTTTGCTTGGTTCCATCCTTTTTCCACCCAGACCCTCTTCCCATGTGCTGTGTTCCAGGTCTTCTCCGTGTTTATCCTCATTCCACACACCAACAAACAGCAGAGGCATCTCAAAGCCAAAGCTTTTGTTAATCACCCAAAAGTGAGGGACAGCTCCTGCCCTCCTCAGAGGAGGAGCAATAATTGTTGAGAGGGTTGGAAGAAATGTTCTCCTTGGGAGTATAAGCAGGCTGAAGGGAGCTCGTGGAGATGTGGCTTGGGATGTGTTTAGGAATTGGGATGACACGAAATTCCTATCCCATTTTTATTAATCGGTAAAAGTGGTTGGGTGGGGGATTATTCTTTCTTCCCCTGATCAGCACCAAGCTGGAAAATTGATCATTCCTTTTTTTTTCTTTTTTTTTTACCTTTCTTCCCAACTCTCTGCCCGTTCTCCAGTTTTAATTAGAATTTTAAATAAGCTAGAAATGGTCTTGGGAATGTTCTGTTGCAAATAATTTGCTTTTCCCATGTTTCAATGGTTTTCTTCTCCTTTCTCCAAGCTGAGCACTCCTTGTGTTTTAAGGCAGTTACGCTCCACCCTTCCTTGGCTCATTCCCCAAGGAAATGGATCCCAAAAATTTCCCCAAGGGAATGGATCCCAAAAAATTCCCCAAGAGAATGGATCCCACGAAGTTCCCCAAGGGAATGGATCCCAGGAGTTTTGTTTTCACAGTATCTGGATGCAATACCAGGACTCCAAAAAAAAAGCAGTGAATAAGAGATGGATTTATTCCTGCTCTGTTCCAGTCTTCTAGAAAGGTTTCAGATTGTGAACTGATATTCCCTGGAGATTTTTGAACTTCTGGGATCTCTGATTCATGCAGTAAAAATTGGGAAATGCAGCCATACAGAAGAAATTTTACTCATCCTTTCCTCTGGGAATTCATCCTGACTCCATAGCTTGGAAATCCTTGGATTGGGAGAGCTTTGGAGACCAAGGTGTCTAAAGGAATGATCCCCTAGAGTTCTTATCCTTCAGGCCAAAATTTGGGGGAAAATCATGGCAAAATGAACTTTTGTTTTCCTTGGGAGTTGTTCCGTGCAAACAGTGGAGAAGAGACTCCAGATTAGTGTGGTGTCCTCAGGGAACACGGAATATTGTTCCCCTTAACAATTCCATGGGAGCCAAACACGCAGCTGAGAAATGCTAACTGGGATACCTCAGGTTTGAGCTTTTCTATTTTCACATTCTGTGCTGCTTTAGTGTGTGGGTCTGAGCTTCACATCAGGGCATGGTGAGCTCTCTGCACAGAGCAGGGAGACAAAACAATTCCTGCTCCAGCTGGGGACCAAGGACAAATGATCCAAATCTCAGCCCAAGAGCACAAACAACGTGGGCTGCAGAGAGAAAAACAAGCAGGATGGGAGTGCAGAAGCTAAAGCTGGAATTGGACAATGAACTCCAAGGTGCAAATGGAGCAGAACTGATCCCAGTGACAGAGCCCGTGCCCGGGCTGCATTTTGGGACCATTTTGGTTCATCTTGGGTGCAGCCCTGGCTGGGCTCTTGTGCTGCCCAAGGTGGATCCATGGAGGAAATCCTTTTAATAAATCCCTGCTTTATTCTTTAGCTCTGTCTGGTCTCTGTTCTAGGCCAGCCTGCACAAGGCATCAACTTCCCAAAATTATCTTGGAATCTTTCCCAATGTTTTTCTCTCCTCACTGTTGGAATAACAACAGATGAGGGCGTGAGGGCTCAGGAGACAGAGGAAAATAAAGATCCACGTGGGATAACAATGGGTATTGTTTCCCACGCGGTGGGAATTGTGTTATCTTTGCAGTGGGTTGGGAATTTCCCATGGATTATGTGTGCTGATTCCTGCCGTGCTTCCTCCACCCTCTCCAGCCTTGTTAGGAATGACAGAGGAGCTGGAATATCCTTTACCTTGGACTATCCCATATCCTAGGTCTTTCCAAGGCTCCTTCCTTCTTTCCAGCACAAATTCTTCCCATCAGGTCTCCAAGATCAAGGATTGAAAGCCGGGTTTACCTTCGCTCCTTCCTGAGTCAGAGAGCTTTGAAAATCCCTCTGGATCCACTTCTCCAGTGAGAGAATTCCACAATTCCCACTGTTCTTCTCTGTCAGGCTTCGGTTTGGAGCTCCACCCTTCCCAAATTAAAAACAGAGTGTTCTCTGTGGATTTAGGAAAGGCAGCTGCCCCCCACCCCAGCTGAGCATTATTCCATGAATATTAAATTTTCACTATTCCTTTTTGTTTTCATATTCCATCAGATTTTATAATCATAGAATTGAATTATTTTGACAAAGTCCATCTGAAATAAAACACCAACAGCTTATTCTCCATAATTAGAAAAGTAATTTTTATGTAAATTGATTTAACAATGGACATTCTTCCTAAAACAGGAAGGAAAAGATAGGAAAACATATTCCGTGTTTTATATTCTGGACATCATTTTTAAGTCAGCATTTTTTCACAGTGCAAATGAGCAAAAATCATCCCAAATTTGCTTTTTTCCCCACATATCTGTCTTATTGCATGATCTTTCGTCTCTACACCCCCAGGCTTCCTAGAAAAATCCTTGGAAAATCAATAAATGCTCTCAGGCTAGAGAGATCATGCTCCAAATCCTGAAGTTTGGAGCTGCCATTAACAATATTCCAGAGCAATCAGGGAGGATGAAATAGGTCAGATTACTTTTATCTCCAACCCAAACCATTCCAGGATTTGAGATTTTTCCATTCAGATTTTTTGTTCACATTCCGAGATTAGAGGGAGCAAAAAAAGCGCCTGATTTTTCCCTTCGGATTTTGGCAAGCAGACACAAAATTTATGGAAGATACAATGGGAACATCCAAAGACTTCGGTGGCCTAAATCTTTTTCTGGGAGAGTTGTCCCAGAAGTTCATTCCCTGCCTTTATTTCCACACTGAGCCTGGAAAAACAACTGGTGTCTCCTTAAAGTCACAGATACCCAATAATTGGATTTACTCGAGTTCCGTTTACTCGAGAGGGCTCCTGAAGTTTCTCCCTGGCAGAAATCCCAGCTGAAGTATTTGCTCCTTGGGGAACGGTAATTCCTACGCCCTTGGAATGGCCAATCCACACATTTGGGGCTTCAGTTTTTACTTCAGCACCATAAAAGTGAAGCTGGGGCAGCTGAGGCCTTGTAAAGGCAGATTTGCGACTCACCCCCACCTCGAGGCAAAATATTTGTTTAAAGGATGCTGGAATAGGATCCCAGCGGGAAAAAATTAAGGAGATTCGTGCCTGTAGAGTATTAGGGAGATGGGAAACATTTTTTTTTTTAAGTCATTTTATTATTTTAATTCGGGAAAACAATACTTTTGAACAATGAGGAGAAATTATCTGCAGGAATAAGGCTCCACGTTGGTAGGACGAATAGCAGGAACGGTAAAATCTGCTCACGCACCAGAAATAGCATTTTCATCAGGAATTTAAAGTTGGAATCCCAAAATTCTTCATTTTTCTTCACAGAGGCCAGGTTGGATGGGGTTAGGAGCAGCCTGGGACAGAGGGAGGTGTCCCTGCCCACAGCAGGGGGTGGAACTGGGTGAACTTTAAGGTCCCTTCCAGCCCAAACCACTCCATGATTCTATCATTCCCAATCTTTTCACATCCTTGGAAGCTGCCGGTCTCAACCCACTTTTCCTCCTTTATTTCCAGGCCACCTTGTCTCTTTCCATCCCCATCTGCCAGGGCCTGGGGATCTGAGCAAGGAGCAAGTGACACCTTTTTCCCAAAAGGGAACATCCTTCTTGGATAGCAACAACCCAATGGATCTCGAAGCCGTTCCAGGGCTGACCAGGGAGCAGGAAGGGGAAATTCCAGCACCCAGAGTAGATGGAGGAGCTGATAGAGCAGGAAGGGGAAATTCCAGCATCTGGAGTGGCTGGATGAGCTGATGGAGCAGGAAGGGGAAATTCCAGCAGCTGGAGTAGATGGATGAGCTGATAGAGCAGGAATGGGAAATTCCAGCACGTGGAGTAGCTGGATGAGCTGATGGAGCAGGAAGGGGAAATTCCAGCACCTGGAGCAACTGGATGAGCTGATAGAGTAGGAATGGGAAATTCCAGCACCTGGAGTGGCTGGAAGAGCTGATAGAGCAGGAATGGGAAATTCCAGCACCTGGAGCAGCTGGAAGAGCTGATAGAGCAGGAATGGGAAATTCCAGCAGCTGGAGTAGCTCGTTCAGGGCTGCTGGAGCAGGAAATGACCTTGGGACAGTCTGCAGCTCCTTCTGCTGGGCAAACTGCGCCGCTTGTCTCTCTCCTCCTCCTCCTCTGGGACAAAATTACACAGAATATCTCAGCAAGTCATATTTATTGCCTCAATTTATGGAATTCCATCAGAATCTTCCATCCCCAGAATATTCAGGAGTGAGATGCAACTTGAAGTGTGTGGCCAAGTCCAGGGGGCCACGGGCAACGGTTTAACAGCTGTTTCTAGGAAACGAGGGAGGAGAGGCACAGCGTCAGCTCCCACGGTGAGGAAAATCCTTTTTCGTGTGTGCTGAAAGCTCAGTGCATCCCTGACTCATCCTGGAGAATCCCTTCCTTAAAGACTCACCATGAGCTGGCATCGTTATTTGTTCCAGCCCTCATTACCCACTAAGCCAAGCTTAGCTGTGCTAAGACACGTGAACACATCGTTCCCAAAACTCTTAAAAATTGAGGAGAGAGAGGAAAACAACCCCGAAGAGGCTGAGCCCGGCTCCTCCCACCCGTCCTGGCTCCCTGGTGTTTTTTAACACCTTGAGTAAGTCAGGTTCAGGGCCAGCCAGGACTAACATCACCAAAAAGCTCAGCCTAGCCCAAGGGTAGGAGTTCCTACCATTGTTCCTATTCCTCCTCTCCCAAAGCAAGGTCTCCATCTGGGCTTTAAACCAGGCTTAAACTCAGCCTAGCACAAAGGTAAGAGTTCTTATTCCTCCTCTTCCAAAGCAAGGTCTCCATCTGGGCTTTGCACCAGGTTTAACAGGCAGGATCTGTTGGGCACAGTCCCTACCCCACATGGATTAGTGGGCACCTATTGATTAATTTCTCTGTGGCCCAGAAGTGCTCAGAGAACAATTTTTAAATATTTTTTCCTCTTGATACGTTTCCTTTCTTAATTTTTTTTATCTCCTTGAATAGATACCAAAGGAATATCAAGGATATCGAGAGCCTCACCACCCTCACAGCCAGGAATTCCTTCCCAACATCCCATCCCAACCTTCCCTCCTTCACCCTCAGGCCGTAAGGACTTTGGGAAGGTGATTTTGTTTCGGCTTTGGAAGGAGAGCCCACCCTGGACGCTGTGGCCATGGGGAGAGGGAGAATCAGTGTCAGAATTATTTTCCCGTGCTGGTTTATGGGGTTTGCACCATCCTTCCCATCCCTGCAGCAGACAGGAGAGAAAGGAATGTCCAATACCAGATTTAGTGCATTGACTTCCAGGATTTGGGGCAAAAGGGGCTGTGATCCTTTTCTTAGTGGTTTTTCCTCCTAAAAAAGTTCTCTTGACAGCAGTCACAGGATTTGCTCCCAGTATTGAGACTCTTCAATGTTTGATCATCCTCTGGAAAAGAATTGGAGGTGTGGGGTGGCAAGAATCTGTTGTGGGGAATTATCTGGAGTTCCCCAAAATTGGATGTGGAAGAACACACAAATCTCTGATAAACCTGACCCTATATCTCTGATAAATCTGACCCCAAATCTCTGATAAACCTGACACCGAATCTCTGATAAAACTGACATCCAAATCTCTGATAAACCTGACACTCAACCTACCAATCAAATACCCTGGGTTCGAGCCAAGGTGCTGAGAGAGAGGAAAAGAGGGGAAAAAGAAATTCAGATTCTTCCCAAAATTTGTCTTTTTGTTGCTCCCAACTCGAGTGTCTCCTCCCACTGGAGTTAAAAAAATTCCTGTTTGACACTTGTCGGGTTGTAAACGTGAGCTGCAGGTGAGCCAGACTCAATTCACTGGTGGGGGAAGATCTTCCACCAAAGTCTGAAATTTTGGGGGATTTAGGACCTAAAACCAGCAGAACGGCTCAGCCCGGACCTCTGCCTCACACAATATCCCATTTCCTAAAGCTGCAAATCCCAAATGAGTACAAGGAATGTATGGAAATGCTTCCATCAAATCCTCTCACAGTCTATAACAGTTCCTGCCTTTGGGATTTGCTGAATTGGACACGATTTCTGCACATTTTAATGGTTTTCTAGTTTTCTATGTAATTGGATTTTTTATTTATTTTTTTTTTTTTTTTAGCTTCCCAGTGAACTCAGGAAAATTTGCAGTGTCTGAAACCTCCAGGATCAGGGGGTTCCACACCCTCACTACCCCAAGTGACCCCATATTCATCAGAAACTTCCTTCTTTTGTGGGTTTTGAACCTTAAATTATTGGGTTTTGCAGTGGAATGTTTCCCTTTGCCCCAGCTGGAATTTGAAGGGAAAGTTTATCGCGAATTCAAGGTGGTTTTTCACTTGGTTGGGTTTTTTTTTTTTACTTCATTGTACCAAGGTCATTTGAATTTTAATCCTGGTTTGGGACATACCTTGAAGTCCAGAAGAGATCCTTCCCTTTTCCACCTCCCCTGTCCTGAATGGAAGTGTGAATACCAGCACAGAGGACAACGTGTCCCAGCTGGGCTCATCCTTCCTTTTGGATAGCAAACCCTTGGGAGCTGCCTCCAAATCCAATTTTATCCCTGCTCCTGCATCCTACGTTTATCTGGGTCCTGTTTTCCTGTTGTCCTTGTATAAATGGATTTAAAAGCCGTGTGGATGTGGCACTTGGGGACACGAGGTGTCCTTGGCATTCCTGAGGAAAGCTTGGACTTGATAATATTTGCGAGGCCCAATTCAGCTTTTTCTGGATTGTGGATTTTGTGTTTCTGTGATTCTCTTACTCCTTATTTATTTACATCAAATAAGAACCCTGAGAACTTCCCTCTCCCACTGGTTGAGGAAAATTCCTGTGGCCACTTTGTGGCCCAAAAAACACTTTCTGGCTCCCAAAATAAGGTGGACACTGTCATCTATTTCCTACAAAAGGTCCCTAAGTCACAGCCACTCTCCATGCCCACCTAGGATGTGTTTTAGCACCAAGGGCTGGACTCAGCCCTTGCTGGACTTTGTGTGTTTAGGTGAAGCTTTGAAATGCCCAAGACTGACATCCAGCATTCCCAGGGGCTTAAAAAGGGAAAAAAAAAATGCATTAACTTAGTTTAGAAACTAAGAGTTCGTCTTTTTTCCCAGTTCTAGAGTGAATGTGAACTTATGGGGCTTTCCTGGGCAGGAGGTTCCCCCAAAACTCTTCCTGCTTGTAATTATCCCAGCCCAGTGCTGTCATCTGAATGGGGACAGGCTGGGGATCAAGATTTGGGGTCAACTGGGGCACCAGAGAGAGGCTGGCCCAGGTTCCCTGTGAGGAACCCAGAGAATCCCTGGATCCCTGGCAGTGCCCAAGGCCAGGCTGGACACTGGGGCTGGGAGCAGCCTGGGACAGTGGAAGTGTCCCTGCCATGGCAGGGGTGGCACTGGATGGGCTTTAAGGTCCTTTCCAACCAAATCCATTCCAGGATTCCATGAGAGGCTCATCTCAAGCTCTGTATAATCAAAAGGGACAAGTATTTTTGCTCTCAAGTGGACATTTAAGACAGTTCAGACAAATAGAGAATTTTTATATTATTATTTTTTCTCAACAGATTCGTAAATTGTGAAAATCCATCTTTAGGCTGGTTGAATATGGAATTTTTCAGCACATGGACTCTCTTAACTGCTTTGTAGTGCCCTGGCTGTCAGCTGAGATGGTTTTACAAACCTCGCATCAGAGCCGAGCTGAGCCAGGAGCAGAACCTGGGCAGGAGTTTAGTGCAACTCCAAACAACAAAAACCAGGAGATGTGCAAGATATTCCCCCACGGAGGAAGGAAAAAGGGTCAGAAACGATGAAACGATTCCTCCAAAACGTGCTTCCCATGGCTAAGAAATGTCAAAGTGCTATGAGGCCTCATGAGCCTGGAAAAGGAAAGGGACAAGATACCAAATTCCTGGAAAAGCAACAAAAAATTCCCTGCCCTGGAAGCCAAGGCTGTTTATGAGTGTTTGAAGGAGAGATCTGGTGCCAGTCCATGGATGGTGTGACATAATTCCTTCTAGGTGCCACTTCCATGAGGCTCCAGCCTTTGGACGGATCCCAGAAAACCAGCGGGTAGGAGGGACGGGAGAATGCTGAAAGCTGAACAATGGGAGGAAATGCCTCGGAGATAATCCCGGCAGCTCGGATATCTCCTGACCTAAGGAAATTAATTGTCCTGGCCCACACATGTTCACCGAGCCCACTTTTGTCCTGGCGCCTCGGGAAAAGTATCCAAGTGTTGTTGACACCAATGGTTTTCCAAAGAAAGCTCACGGCTGCCTCCTGTCTCTCCTCGGATTGTGATTTCCTGCGGATTCAGTGTCAATCCAGGTGGGAAGTCCTTTCCAAAGGAGGTGGCACGGGAAGCTGCTGTCACTGATCTACTCAGTCACTCAAACCGAGCAGCCAAACATCTTCCCTTGCTCAAATGTCCGGACCTTCAGGTCCATCTGGGTCCTCTGAGGTGGAATTTTGGTGGAACACAAGAAAAAATATTGGAATTCTCAGCAGAGCCAAGCTCAGTGGAAGCAATCCTGTGATTTGAGTCCGTTGAGGTCAGAGCTTTTCCTTTAATTTGCTGCGATCCGGAACGGAATTCCAGTAAAATTTTCCATCGTTGTCCAGTAGTTTTGAGGATGGGTTCCACCTCCAGTATATTGAACAAAGACAGTCAGAAAACACAACCTCCAAAGTCCATTCCTGATTTTTTTTTACCATTCTTTGGTAGGACGTGATTGCGTAACAACATGGGTTCTTTTCCTGCTGCCACCTGGAAATTCTGAGCGACAGCCTGACATCCAAGAAATCCTTGGAAAGGTCAAAACTTGAAAGAAATCCTTGGAAAGGTCAGAACTTGTCGCAAGAGTCTAACAAAATATGACTTAAATCCAGCTTGGAGAAGCCATGGAAGTGTGGCCTAGATCTGTCCACTTGAGTTGGCAAAGATGTGCACCCCCAATGCAGGCATAAAAATTCAGGGATGGAAAAGCTTTTTCATTCCCACTGATCGAAGAATGTCTCCAGTTTAGCTTCTCTCCCTGTATTTGCCATTTTTCCAGGAATTTTATTTTGGAAGTTTACTTTGGAAGCCAATTAGATCTGGGATAAATTCCATTCACTCGTGCAGATAACAACTGAAATCATGGATTCACCATGTCCATGAAATGATCCTATCAGGTCTAGCTTAGATCCAGCTCATCCCGTCTAAGCCTGACCACTGCCAGGCTCTGTCTCTCTAGGCGGGAATGGCCACAACTCCAGGAATTTCTGCTTCCTCAGAAAGAGAGGGGGAGAACCAGGCCGTGGTGCCAGGGGCACCCGGGGTGGTGCCAGGCAGAGCCCAGTGGTGCCGCCTCCCTCTGTGAGAAGAGCTGACCTTCAAAACCCCTCTGCTGTTCCTCCTCACAGAGGTTGGAGTCTCCCAGAAGGATCCTGGCACCTCTCAGGGATGGTGCCAGCACTGGGATGGGGAAGTTCCATGAAAATCCAGGTTGGATGAGGTTTGGAGCAACCTGGGCTAGAGGAAGGTGGCCCTGCCCACGGCAGGGGGTGGAACTGGATGACCTTTAAGGTCTCTTCCAACCCAAACCATTCCAGAGTTCCTTAAGCTGCAGCTGTGGCACCTCTTTCAGGCCTGTAGGAAGTGCGAAGCAGCTCCAGCACCAGCTGTTGGAAAAGGGATTTGGAGGAATCCTCACAAGCCGAAAGGGTTGGAGTAATTCAGGTGCTAGAAGACTCCAGCTTTTCCCACCTGTCCTCCCCCTTTCCTGCCAGCCCACAGCCATGGCACCTCAAGGAACGGTGTCCAGATGTCTCCTCCTTGCCCAGGAATAACAAACACCTCCAGGGCGGTCTCTTCCCAAAGCCTCTGTGGGCAATTCCTCGTGTGAGTCCGTTCCCATGCCTGACTCATTTCCTGTTTTGCCCAGATGGAAAAGAGACACCTGGTGCCCGGCAAGTGCCAAAAGTTGCATCTTTGGGCTTTGGGGAGGGTGTGGGGATGGTTGCTGAGCTCCCTGGATCACCAGACCTCTCCGTGTGCCAGGACAAACAGCAGCTGATCGGCTGGAAAGCGGGACAGGAGCTGGGATTTTTGCAGCGCTTTCCAACCTCCTGGTTGTGTCCTAACCTCTGGAAGGTTCTGGAAGCTGGACACCCAAACTCCATCTTGCAGCTACACCACGTGGTGGGATGGCATCCTGGACCCCGCTCCCCAGCCCAGGGTGGGGAGGTGATTGGGAAAACCCTGGGCCCGAGGTGGATAATCCTACCCAGACCTGGAATATCCATCCCCAACCCTCAGGTGAGCACGTCAGGGGAGAAGAGGGGAGCTCGGTGGTGATCCCCAAATTAGGGATCTCCTTGAGGGACCTGTGGTGGCAGGGAACAGCATGAGGGGGGCGTCAGAGACCTCCTGGCACAGCAGAGAGGGAGGGAACTGCTCCTCCTTCCCTTCTGTGGAACATCCACACCTCACTTTATCCGAGACACATCCGAGCAGGAACAACCCCTGGGAAAAAAGTGTCACCAAAGAGCTGCTCCTCCTTTCCCACGTGTTCTAAAAACACCCTCGATGCATCCAGCTTGGACAGCCCCAGGAGGATCCAAGGGAAAAGCAGAACTCTCCGGGATGGCTGTTGTTAAAGGCTGTCCCACCATGTGACTCCCAGAGAACATTCCCCAAACCTCCCGACTAACGAGAGGCTGTTAGTGCCAGCTAATTAGCAGCCAGCTTGTGACTGGCTTCTGGAGCCCCCGGCTGCAGGGAAATAAGGTCAGAAGAAAGGGAATGAAATCTCCTGGATGGAAAATTATTGGGGGTGGGAGCCCAGGGTAGTTCCAGGAATAAACTTAATAGGCTTAGTCGTATTTAGGTGTAACTGAAGCAGAGCAGGGCTTCGCACACTGCTCGTTAATTTATTCCGTCCTCTGGGCTGAGGGGACAGAAAGGAGAGAAATCCACTGAGTGGAAGAAAAGCAAGCAGGAAAACGTCTTCAAAGGGAAAATAAAATATTTCAGGCAACCTTAAAGATTTACCCCCAAGCAGGGAGAAGTGAAGGAAGATGGGAAGTGGTTTTGCAGTGTGGGTGCAGCTCAAGGTGACAAAAGATACAGAGGTGGCTTTTGTCGCTTTTGTCACTTTCTGCTCCTGCCCAGCCGCCCCGCAGGGACCTTTTCCATGCGTTTCATGGAAATGAAGAGACTGACCCTGCAATCCCTCCCAAAGTGACGATGCTGGAATTTCAGGTGGATTGCTTTCCTCTTTCTTTGAGCTTTCAAGTGACAGTTTCAAGATACTCCTGTTCCCGATTCAGCTGATTTCTTCCTAATAACCGCCCTTGCTTTTTATCCATAATTAATAACCAATCTCCTGGAAACCACTGGATTCTGTAAAGCATCAGCACAGGACAATTCCCAGCCCATTTTTTTAAGCAATTCAAGTTCCTGACTCCCCCTGGCCTCCAGGAGCTCCTGGCACTCAAATATTCCTGGACAGAGCCCTGTGAGCCTCCAGGCTGAATTTAGACCCAGGAATCTTTCCCCTCTTTTAGCCCACAGGAAACCTAAATAAAGTATTTATTTTTCCCATGATTTCTACCCTTCAGACTCCCAAAAAATAAAGGATCCTGCAGATGTTCCACAGGCAGCACCAGTGAACTCCCTGAACTTCCAATCAGCAGCTTTGCTTTATTCCAGATTCCCTCATTTCAGTGGTCACATATCAAAGGAAAATCATCTCGGAAAATGTTTTTATCCCAAACTTTCTCCCGCTGCAAAATCAAATCCTGAAGGGTTCACCTTGAAGGGGAATGGGTCATTTCCAGAGTGAAATTTTCCTTGCACAAACGTAAAATTTCAGCCCAATTTTCCCTTTAGCAAATGGATCATAAACCACCAGAGAAAGATGGAATTTGAAACTTAGACAGGACATTGATTATAGCAGAAATTATTTTGATAGGGAAGAAAAATATGTGGAGATAGAAATCAATAAAGAATGACAATAAATTGTCATTCATTAATAATAATAATAATTAATAAATTTATAAATAAAATATATATTAAATAAATAAATAAATAAATTTATTTTCTTTGCTCAGGGATTGAACCTCTGATTCAGTTCAGCCTGACAAGTTCACGGCTTAAAGCTCAGCTTTAGTCCCTGCCCATGTGCAGCATCTCCGGGTGAACGATGAGCTCTGGCTTAGCTAAGCCTTGGTGGGACAGAGCTGAGCTTTGACTTTAGGAGTCCCTAAGGAGTTTCAGTCTCGTTTTTCAGCTCAGCTGACACTCGAGGGGTTTGGGATTAAACATATCCCATGGAGCACAACAACCTCATCCTTTAATTCTCCAGGAACTCCATTAATTCCTTAATTAACTAATTAAAAAGATCCTTTGGTGGGTGCACAACGAGGAAGGGACCCTCTGAGGGCTTCCTGAAATTCCCATCCTTGTGGAGAAAAAATCCCTGGCTGTGTCCTGTTCGTCCCCGTTCACTGCCCCGGGAAGGTCAGAGGATTGGCTGGAGGCGAAGATTCACCCAAACTCGAGAGATTTCACATTTTTCCTGTCATTTCATGATTTTTCAGAGAGAAATCCATAGGAAACGGGAAGCTGAATCATCCCAGAAATTCCTAATCCCAACTCACCAACCCAATTCATAGCACAGCTATGTAATTTTATTTATTTTGTTGGGTTCTTTCAGTCCAATTTTCAGCACATTTGGGGTTTTTTTCAGTCCAAAATCCATGGGATTTCATCACAATTCCCAATAAAACCAGTTTAATCAAATTTCTTAGAATTTACACTCACAAAACCCATCAGGTTCTCACTGCAAGAGATTTTGACCAAAATGAATTGGATGGAAAGGGTAAATTAAATCATTGAAAGTGGCTCCACAGCTCCTCTAACCCTTCAGGACAGGCAAAGTTTCTCTGCTTTCAGAAATGCAGGAAAATTCAGGTTGATGGAGGAGATTTTTCCCCCTGGAATCTCAGGTGAAGGCATTTTTAGGGGATAATGGATATTTAGGAGTTAGGACTTGTCCTTATTTCATTTTTATTGGTGTGAGAGTTTAATAGAGGTGAAACCCAAATTAAAATAGTTTTTTATCTCTTATCAAAGCAGCGATCGGGGAAAAGCCTCAGGATTTCCACAAGGATCGTTCCTCTTGATATCCACACATGGAATTGGGCAGCTCTCCTTAGTCAACCAAGGTGGGAGAATAAAAGAAAATGAAACGAAAAATAAAATAAAAAACAAANAAATAATAAAATAAAATATTAAAATAATTAAATAAAATAAAAGTAAAATAAAATATAAAATAAAATAAAATAAAATAAAATAAAATAAATCGTGGAAAGCTCTCCCAGGTTATCCCGAAGACTTCCAGACTAGAGGGGTTCACCTGAGGTACCTATGAGCAAAGTTGCGTGGGTGGGGACAGCATTCCAATGAAAAATCAGGCTGGAATGGGAAGTTTGGAGACAATTTTCCCATTTTTCCATGTGCTTTGATCCACATTTCAACCCCTGGTTGTGTCTGATTATTTCCTTATTTTCCTGATTATTTCCTGATTGAATATAGGGAATTTTCTGCCCTGAGCCAAACAGGGACAGCCTGAGGAGCCAAAGTGACCCCACAGGTTGTCCCCGTGCATTTTAATAAATATCCCATGTCCCGTTTTTCCTTCTCCCCCTCCGGAGGCAGCCAAGCAGCGCCGGCTCAGGAATGTCATTCGAGAGGGGCTTTAAAAGAAAGCAGGGCACACAAAAATGCGATGACTTGTCAAAAGCGCGGCCTGCAAGGTGTTTAAGGCATGAATTTCCTCCTCATGGAGCCTCGCCGAGGGAATATTGGCTTCAGCCCGGAATGGGAGCGATGACGTGGCACAAATTTATGGCTGTCCCCCCGGAATTCCCAGCAAAGGGGGCAGGAAAAGAGCCCCACATGGAAGGGCTCGTAAAAGAACCCCCAGAAAAGCCCGGCCTTGGCTCCGAGCCACGGCTGCCAGGGGGTTCAGAACTTTGGGATGCAGCGCGGATCCGCGGGAGTGCGCGGGGTTTGGTGGGGATTTACCCTTGGGATGGGGAATCCCTTGGGAATCTTTGGGTTGAGGAATTGCAGGGGGTTAAACAGAGCGAGTGTGTTGGGAAGGAGCTGAGGGTGCTCACCTGGAGAGGAGAAAATTCCAGAGCTCAGAGCCCCTTCCAGGGCCAAAAGGGGCTCCAGGAGAGGTGGAGAGGGACTGGGGACAAGGGATGGAGGGACAGGGCACAGGGAATGGCTTCCCACTGGTTAGATGGGATTCTGGGGAGGAATTCCTGGCTGGGAGAGTGAGGAGGGGCTGGGATGGGATTCCCAGAGCAGCTGGGGCTGCCCCTGTGGCTGGAAGTGTCCAAGGCCAGGCTGGACAGGGCTTGGAGCACACTGGGATGGTGGGAGGTGTCCCTGCCCATGGCACAGAACTCGGTGATCCTCAAAAGTCCCTTCCAACCCAAACCTTTCCATCATTCCATGATTCCATGATCACCTGAGCTACCAGAACTCGAGAGGGGCTCAGACCCTTTTCTCCCTTGCTCTTTTCCCATCCTTCTACCAAAGCCACCACTCCCCATCCCTGGCCAGCCCAGGAGGTCCTGGAAAGCCAAATTCCAATGTGAGGAAATCATGGGTTTGGGCCAAATTTCCTTAATTTCAGGCAGTCACCAGGTGGGATTTACAGAGCAGGAGGAAAGTTGCATTTATGGAATGGCAATGGGAGAAAGTTTCACTTCGGCAGAGCCCTAAAAAACAAATTGCTCTCGGAGGCATCTCAGAATCCTTTAGGTTGGAAAAACCTTTAAATCCATGGAGTCCAACTGCTGAAATCCACCACTAAACCACATCCCTGAGTGCAACATCCACAGGTCTGTTAAATCCCTCCAAGCTGCACTTCCAGGAGATTCACAGGGCTGCAGCTGAATTCCCAAAATAAAATCCAATATTCTCCACCTGTCCCTTCTGGAACTGAGAGCAAGTCAGGGCATGAGATGATTTGGAAAAAACAGGTTGGATTTTGCAATGTTCAGGAAGCTCCTTCCTCCCCTCAGCCTCTCCAGTTCCAAAATCCTGTGGGGTCAGAGCCAGGCCGAGCACTGATAAGGATGTGAGAGGACTTGTCCGAGCAGGTGGAGCTCCAGGATTGGGGATTTTTTTGGGATGAGTTTTCCAGCTGGCCGCGTTTCAGCGCAGGAAGCGGGATGTACGCGTTGGATCCCGTTCAGCAGCGCTTGGCATCAGCAGAGCTGCAAAAGGGACAACTTTGACCCTGGAATTGTCCAAGTGGCTCCAAAATCTGTTTCTTTCACTACCAAATAACCTTTTTTCCCATTTTTTCCTACTCTTTAAGGAGGAAAAATTGTTCCGTGGTGCCTGGAATTGTGGGATCATCCTGGGAGATAAAGGTCGTGGAGAAAGGAGCTTTGTGTCCCTATTTTATCCAGAGGAATTCTGAGGTCCAGAGAGGTCACTCAGCAGGTCACTGGGATTAGAATCTACGTCTCTTGATTCCCAGCCCAAAATTTAATTTAGAGTCAAATTTGACTTGACGGGATCCTTGTAAGCCTGGAATTTTACAGGATATAAAAGTAAAATGATCAGGTCTGACTCAAGCACCTTCCTGACTTTAACAGATAAATTAAAAATCTAAGAAAAAGGAAAAAAAAAGCATAAATTCAGTATTCAGTTCACAGGCTGATCTCAATCCAAAGAGATAAAAAAAAAGGTGGAAAATAAATCCAAACCTACAAAACATTTCTGTCCAGAATTCAGGCTTGTATCTCCCAAACTCCCCAGTCCTTTGGGATTATTCCCAGGTAATTTGAAGCAGCTGACATTTCCCCTCCATGAAAGAACAAACATTTAATTTGCACTGCCGAGCTGGGAGGAAGAATTCTAATCCTGTTTGCTCCGGCTCAGCCAAAATCCAGGGAATGGGAGCTCTTCCCTAATTACTGCTCCACACGGAGCAAATAATTCAATTAGGGATCCCAACGGGGAGGATGGGGCCGAAACAATCCAAACCCAGGATTTAGCAAATGGGATTTAAGTCCCGTCCACTCTCCTAGGTCAGCAATTCCCAGGTGAGAAAGTCGGATCCGAGAGGGTTTGGGATTGATGGCTTCTGTAGGGACGAGCTGGTGGCACTTCCCAGGTGGATTCTTGGTCGTCCAAATCATTCCTGCTCTTTTGGAGCTACTCCTTGGCTGTGGGAAACCTTCCTGGGGGCCCCCTGTGGGGGAGACCCCTAATCAGAGTTCTGTGCCAGGACTGAGACGTGAACTGGATCCTTTTTGGCCTCCAGGTTGGTGTTTATTCCTTATCTTATCAAAAGCTCTGCACTCCATCTACACCAGACTTAGCGCACGAGGAGAAGACAGCAAAAAGGGCACAAGATGTGCAGGTTCAAGGTCTTTTAAAGCTGTTTTGGCCAATTAACTCTCAAAACGTGCTTTATTTCTACTTTTCTACCAATAACTAACTAACTGTCTAACACACAACACCTGCACTGCGACTTTCCCCAGCCAATCACCCAGTGCCACCAACACTGCAGGAAATGGAGCAGATGGAGAAGAAGAAGGAGATCAGACAATGCCCAAAATTCTCCATTTTGTCCTCCATCTACCCCATACTAAAAACCCAAAACTCTAAATTTTTCACCCTGTGACGAACCACACCACCATCCACTCCGCACACTCACAGATTCTGCCTCATCCCAAAGCCCTGGAAGTCCTCTCCATGGAGGAAGGTTAAAGGCAGTGCTCTCCTGAGGATCAAGACTTGTCAGGACAGGGAAATATTCCCTGTGCCCTGGGTTCCGACACTGGGCAACCTCAGTGGAGGTTAAAAGGTTAAAGGGGTTTCTGAGGAAAGGAGAATCTTTCCTAGCCAAAGGTGGCTCCTATGGATGAGCCCGGCAGGAAAGATTCCAGCCAAATGCACAAAATTCACCATTTTTTTGCCTTTTCATTACATTTTATGTCCCTTTTCTGTCACTCTGAGGCACATTTTTATCTTTTTTTTTTTTCTCTCTAACACATTTTTGGGATCAGTTAGGAATGGGGTGCAGCAAAACCACTCAGAGATATGAAAAGATGACAGGATCATGGACAGAAGGAAAGAAAAATCATTCTGGAAGCAAAAACATGGAAGGAAAATTAAAGAAATGTCTTAAATAAGTGAGAGATTTTCACAAAGACCACGTGCACATGGAATATTTCTCCCAAGGAAATGCCAAAATAACCAGGACAGGATTTCTTTGTGCTGCCGGAGATACAGAAACGGAGCCAAGGAGGGAGCAAATTATCCAGGCACAGAAATTTGGGATGAATCCAGGGAATGTTACTTTAGAAATCCCCTGATGGCCTGCAAGGGAGCCCAGGGTGAACACGCTCATCTGCAGAGGTTTAAAGAGAAATTTCCAGAGATCTAACGGGAATATTATCTCTGGGAGAACATTCCAGTGGCACCTGTAACGCCGTGGGTGGATTTGTCACTTTGGAAAAAGCTTGGGGCCTTTGTTATTAGGGACTGAAATTCCACAAATACTCCCCGAGTGGGAATTTGTGTATTGGATGCTGCACTTGGATTATCACGGAATTATGGATTGTCATCTTTGAAACCTCTCAGGGGGGTTCCTGAAGAATATTCCTGTGGGTAGAGGCAACTCCTTGAAATTTGGCAGGAATATTCCCTATCCAAAGTGGGATATTTCTTCAGGAATATTCCGTATCCAAAGTGGGATATTTCTCCAGGAATATTCCCTATCGAAACCAGGATATTTCTTCAGGAGTATTCCCTATCCAAAGCAGGATATTTCCTCAGTAATATTCCCTATCCAAAGGAGGATATTTCTCCAGGAATATTCTCTATCCAAAGTGGGATATTTCTTCAGGAATATTCCCTATCCAAAGCAGGATATTTCTTCAGGAATATTCCCTATCCAAAGGAGGATATTTCTCCAGGAATATTCCCTATCGAAACCAGGATATTTCTTCAGGAATATTCCCTATCCAAAGCGCGATATTTCTCCAACAATGCACAATTCCCATCCGGAGCAAGGATGGAAAATCAAACAGGATCTGTGTTCCAAAGAGGTGCCTGGTCGTTGTCAGCACCTGGAATGTCACATCTGCCCCGTGATGTCACCGTTCCCATGGCAGCAGTGACGTCGCCGTGGGAGGAGGGTGGCTGGAACCGGGAATGGGATGGGCAGGTTCGTTTGGAAAAGCAATCAAAGGGAGAAGAGCAGTGCAAACAAGGGAGCAGCAGGAAAATGATGTCCCTGTGCTGTGTGACTGTCCTGGGAATCACAGGTCCCAGCCGAAGGGACATCTTGGAATTTCTGGGAAAATTACGTCTGGCTGAGATTGAGAAATAGAAAGGAAGAGTCAGAGAAGATGTCTGAAATCATCGCACTTTTCCAGGCAGGATCAGGATGGATTGGGTTGGAAAGAACCATAAAATCCACCCAGTCCCACCCTGCCATGGCAGGGACACCTTCCACCATCCCAGGCTGCTCCAAGCCCCGTCCAACCCGGCCTTGGACACTCCCAGGGATCCAGGGGCATCCGAGATAATCTTGATTATCCTAGGATTGCTCACAGGATTTCCAAGCAGCCGTTTCTCTCCATACCAGATTCCCTTGTCACAAAAATCTCAGTTTGGCTTAAATATCACCACTAAGCTTGGAGTGATAAACTGAGCTTCAGCCTAAAGTCCGGGAGTGATTTTATTTCCAAAAAGTGAAGCCAGCTGGTGAGGTGTTGGTTTTAATTAGGTGTTAAAATATTAATTAAAGCAAAAACTTTGAATGCTGTAAATGATCTAAAATCCCACAAAAATTATTTCAGATTTTCCCCTTTCCTTCATCTAAATGTACACCCAAGATACTTCCTGGAGGTTCTATATAAACTCAACAAAATATTTATATTTTATACAAATTACATCTTTTTAATTATATTTATTTCTATCTTACAATTATTTATAGGTAAATATAATATCAAAAAGCAAATTCAAAAAGGGGTACAAAAATACAATATAAATACAGTATAAACAAACAAAACAATATAAACACAATATAACAACACAGCTTTCAGTATAAAACTTGGAATTTCCAGACCACAAAATCCAAGGGATGCTACTGCAGGAATTGACCAGGAAGCAATGGACAGAAGATGTTTTCTATAATTTATGTAAGGAAAAATGTGGGCACATTTCCAGAAAAATCAGGGATATCCATCAATTGCCATCCTATCTTTAATCCCTTCCCAAATCCAGACAAAAATCCCATTCCACTGTGTGATTTTAATTGTTATCCAAATGAATCCACCTTCCCGAAGGAAACGCAGCTCCCCAGGTGCTCAGGATGCAAACCACCTCAGTTTTTTGCTCTATTTGCCAATCGCCTCCGTTTTTTGCTGCATTTGTTCCGAGTCCTTTCCAGAGTTTGGGAACGGAGCACTGGAATGTGCAGATGTGGGATTGAACTCCCCTCATTTCCCCGGTGCTAATTAATTTGCAAATTTACACAGATAAATGTGGGTGCCTCTGGTGAAGAGTCAGGAGAAGGCCAAATTAGTCCGAAAGTCCAAATTTGGGGTGGCCTGGACAATTATTTGGGATAGGCTGGCTGTACTAGTTAGGGGTTTCATTCCATTGTACGGATAAAGGGAACAATGTGGGAAAATTGTCCCAGATGGACACGGAGAGGACAGGAAAAGGAGCTGTGACCACACGGATCAGCAGCTGGAGCCCAGGAGACCTCAGACATGTCCACGGACAGCTCTGATCCCGTGGGGACATGAACCCGCGAGCTCTTCCCTTGGGAAAAAGATCCAGGTGCCAAAGGGCACCCGCGGAGAGCTCTGGAGTGGCCACAGGGATGGGGATCCAGAGGGATGCGTTCCCTGGAAACTCTCCTGGGTTTTGGCACCTCCAGTGACCCTTGCCAGCTGATTCCTGCCCAGTCTGGACTTCCAGCACATCCCAGATGATTCCTGTGTGGAAGGCCTCTCTCTCTCTGGGGCCCCCCTGCGTGGGGAAACCCCCTGCAAAGGGTCTATGGAACGGGATCTTTTTTCGATCTTCAGGTTGCTGTTTATTTCTTATCTTATCAAAACTTCTCCACACCGCCTGCACCAGGCTCAGCGTGGTGAAGAGTACAGCGAAAAAGGTCACAAGATGTGCAGTTTCAAGGTCTTTTAAAGCCATCTTGTCCAATTAACTCTAAAAATGTACTTTATTTCTACTTCTCTGCCAGTAACTAACTTTCTGACAGGTAACATCTGCATCGTGACTTCTCCAAACCAATCACCCAGTGCCACTAATATTACAGAAAATGGAGTAAACGAAGAAGAAGAAGAAGGCAGGGCAACGCCCAAAATTCTCCATTTTGCCCTCCATCCACCCCCATACTAAAAACCTAAAAGTCTAAATTTTTCACCCAGTGGTAACTACACTACAATTTACCCTACACACTCACAGATTGTACATCATCCACAAGCTTAGGGAGTTTTCTCCACAGCCGGAGGTTAAAGGCACGGCTCTCAGGAGGATCAGGGTTTGTCAGAACAGACAGAGAAACATTCCCTGTGCCCTGGGTTCCAACATTCCTGTTGCCCATTCCTTGCTCAAGTCACCCGAGGAGGCACCAAAAGAGGCAAGAAGCGGAATTCCAGCTCTTGGCCTGGGCTATGGATCCATCCTGTTCCGAGCTCTCCTGGGCCACATCCCGGGATTCTGGACCTGCCCGCTCCCCCTCCGAGCTTTCCCATCCCATGCAGGGCACTTTGAACTCATTCCAGTCCCTCCAGGAGGAGACAGCGGTTCCTGCTTCCAAAGGCAGCCAGCTCCTTAATCCTTTTATCCAGCTCCAGCCGTGCCAGCTTCTCCTGGGGTTCCTCCCTGGCCTCGCCTCGGTTCCTCCTCCCGCAGGCCCCGTTCCCACTCCCTGCACGAGGAATCTGCTCTAAATGGAATTTCAGGGTTTTTAGGGAGAGAAACCCCGGAGCAAATGGGCTTAAACACAATTCCAGGTCAACCTTTTCCATCCCCCACAAAGTCACTGAAGATCTCCCAGAAAAAAACCTGGGATTAAAGAACTTCCTTACTTCAGACCAGACATGGTTTAATTCCTTCATATTTCCAAAGTGCTTTGAGCTCCCGAAATGGAGAATTGGCTTAAATTTTCTCAGGGAAGTAATTTTGGGATGCACAATTTGAGATTGAATTGGTGCTCCCTGTGCTCAGCTGATTCCTTCGCCACCAGGAGTTTTCAGGGAGTCTCCAGAAAATTGATTGGGTTTGGAATCAATTCAAATTGCAATCAAGTTAAATTACAATTACAATTGGGTCTGGAATCAATTTAAATTTTACATTAAATATTGAAAAGGAATTTTGCCACAGAAGGGATGGACCTTGAAAAACTCCAAATAATTCTGTATTAAGCATTTCCTGCAGATCACTGAAGTGCTCTCTGAGTTTGTGTTTTAAGATCCAAGGCCCAGACAGAAATTGTTGGTCTGCACCAGGAGAAAATCCAATTTTCACTGATTTACCCACAGATTTAATTTTTTTTTATTAAATAATACTTTTTTTTTTTACGAATCCCTGCTAAAAACTGTAAATATCAATCATTTTATTCCAGACAAATTAAGATTACTGTGTTCATGTTGTCTAACTACAGGCAGATCCTGTATTTTACCAGGAGGAGAAACACCAAAATCCAATGACACAGAGTTAAATTAATTTCCATATTCAACTTTAATTAAATCCCTGATTTTTTTCGATCCAGGGGTCTTGGCCTCTAAAATAATTTCTCCATCTTCCAATGCCTTTCCAAAGAGATGACCCAGCCCAGAGAGGGTTTTGAGAGGGTTTTGTGGCTGTTGAGGGAAATACTCTGCTCCAAACTCTCATTTTATCTTATTAACAACTGCAATGGCTGCAGTGGCTCCTGTCCCACTTCCCACCTCCTTTCCAGGCTGGAAGCTTATTGATTCCAGGGGTAAATTTGGCATTTTCACCAGGTTCCCCCTGATAAGGTGCACAGTGAGCACTTAAACCTGATTAAGATGACGCCTGCAGCAAGGCAAGTAAAAGAACCATAAAGAAAGAATTCCCTATAATTTACAGAAAAAAATAAGACAGGAGCTGGATGAAATCCTAATTTTTAATCTGTCCTTCCCTTTTTTCCTCAACAGCTGCACGACTTTTGAAGGCTGTGCAGACACATCCCTCTTTTTTCTTCCTTCTCCTCTTTAAATCTCCTTTAAAGTTTTCCTTGAAAATTTTGCTTTAAAACTTTTTTAGCCACTTCTCTTCACCCCCCCACCTTCCCTACCTCATTTTCCAATCATTTTCCAGTGCCCTCCCAGCAAATTTGCCACCCAATTCCAAAGGAAACACCACCCTTGGATGGCTCCTTCTGCTTCCACCGGCGACCTTTGGAAACCAAACAGCCCAAGGCAAACACCGGGAGATAAGAAAAGGTTTGGAGCACAGGTTTTATTTGCTCCAGGTGGGATTGATAAAGCTGGCCCTGAATTCTGCCTGCAGCTGTGAATCCACTTGGAAAAGTCGTTCCTGTGTCCCAGTGGGAAGAGCTTTAACCCTTTGGCTGCATCCCAGTGGGGGTAAGTGGGAATTATTTGGATTCTCTCTTGAATGCACAAAAGAAAAGGCTTCAAATCCAGGAATTTCCCAGATGATAATTTGGGATTTAAGTAGCCAGCTCCAGCTGGAATGCAAGGTGGGGGGGGAATGGGGATTTCTGCCTTTGTTGTCAGCTTGATAATTTACTTTGGATGGCTCACATCGTTTCTGTGTTCCACGGTTTCCTTGTCACTGCTGTGGAGATAAGACTCAGGGCTCCCATGTGAATCAGGGAATCCTGGAATGGTTTGAGTTGGAAGGGACCTTAAGAATCATCCTGTTCCAGCCCTCCACGGGCAGGGACATCCCACAAAGGCCTTGGGGATTGATTGATTAATGGAGACAGCTATGGAAAAAAAATAGCATTGAGTCTGTAAATCCAGAATTCCCAAAGGCACCACTAATCCATGTCCCCACGTGTCAGATCCACATTTTAAAATCCCTCCAGGAATGCCCATTCCACCACTTCCCTGGGCAGCTGTGCCAGGGTTTGAGGAACCTTCCCATGAAGAAATTTTTCCTCCTTTTTGATCTAAACTTCCCCTCTGAAATTTGCTCTCCAAGCTCCCAAATTGCCTGTTGCAAGCCTTGCACTTAGAGCAGGTTTTTTCCACTGAGAGGAATTCAACTTCGAAATCTGGATTTGCCAGAAATGTCCCAAAACCTGGAAACTCAGTAATTCCCTCACCCTGCTGTGTGTTTAATCCTCCTGGGTTAAACTCTCCACATGAAGCCACTGATCCCTCCTCCTCTCATTCTGTGTGGCATTTGGTGTCTCCATGATCCAGGGATTGGAGACTCTCATCCCAAAAAATGTGGATCCTGGCACAAAGTCCCAGTGGGACTCGAACTTTGGGAGGAGATCATAAAAGCATTTAGAGGGATTCAAGGTGTTAATTCCAGGCAGCAGGATGGAGAAGGGGCATCACCAACCTGGAAAAGTCCCAAAATTCTGGGAAAATGAGTTTGTAACAGCAGCCCAAGGGATGGCTCCTGTGTCTCAGCATGATTTGCTCGCTTCTGTTTGGGATAACCATAGTCCAGCTGATTTCTGGCTGGTCCTGTCTACAGGATAATCCAAGATCCTGCAGTATCCATGATTTCCTGGCATGTGGAGTGAGGTCATTGTCACAGTGGCAGGGGGACAGGAAGGTCCCTGTGCTCCACTTCCACCTTTGCCTACTTGGAAGCCCCCAGGCTGTTGATTCCATGGATGGAACGAGTGGAGAGGAGGATTGTGACATTCCAGGGACCCATTTCTGCAGGATCAGAAAGAATGAGAAACTTGGACTCCAGCCTCCATTTTCCAACTCTCCTGTTCCATGCTGGGAGCTGCCTGATCCCATCCCGTCTTCCCAGTGATGCCTCAGGTTTGAGCTTTTCTATTTTCAGATTCTGCGCTGCTTTAGTGCGTGGGTCTGAGCTTCACATCAGGGCATGGTGAGCTCTCTGCACAGAGCAGGGAGACAAAACAATTCCTGCTCCAGCTGGGGACCAAGGACAAATGATCCAAATCTCAGCCCAAGAGCACAAACAGTGTGGGCTGCAGAGAGAAAAACAAGCAGGATGGGAGTGCAGAAGCTAAAGCTGGAACTGGACAATGAACTCCAAGGTGCAAATGGAGCAGAACTGATCCCAGTGACAGAGCCCGTGCCCGGGTGTCCATTTTCACAGAATTCCCAGAATGACCAGGTTGGGAGAGACCTTCAAGACCATCGAGTCCAACCCAGCCCCAACACCTCAACTAAACCTTGGCACCCAGTGCCATATCCAGGCTTGTTTTAAACACACCCAGGGATGGGGACTCCAGCACCTCCCAGGGCAGCCACTCCAGAACTTTTTTCCCCTTTCTGCAAAAAACTTTTTCCTGCTATCCAGCCTAAACTTCCCTTGGTGCAGCTTGAGGCTGTGTCCTCTGCTTCTGTCAGTGCTGCCTGGAGAAGAGACCAACTATTTTGTGCCCATTTTGGTTCATCTTGGTTGCAGCCCTGGCTGGGCTCTTGTGCTGCCCAAGGTGGATCCATGGAGGAAATCCTTTTAATAAATCCCTGCTTTATTCTTTAGCTCTGTCCAGCCTCTGCTCTAGGGCAGCCTGCACAAGGCATCACCAGCATGTGGAATTCCAGTGTTGCCTGAGCTTGTGGACCAGCCAGACACTTCCAACTTCTGGGCACATCCCTCAGGGAGTCCACCCGGTGCCAAACAGCCCCTTCATCCCAAAGCCTCAAATCCCAGGAGCAGAGCAGGTTTCAATCCTTCCCTTAATAACCCACGTGGAATATTCCATCAATTCCTCTCAGCTTCTTTTCCCTCATGAGCATCCAACTCCTGGAGCCTCACCAACCTTTGGGAGTGATGCCAGAGGGGCTGAACCCTGGGATATTATCCTAGAAGGCAGGTTCAGTATTTCCCTTTCCCTCACCCCGTTTTTTCCCATTCCTTTGAGGACTGAGGAGCTGCTGGAGGTAGGAAGTGGCCCTTGAGTTGTTTTTCCAGCCAATATTCCCGTGTCAGGGCGAGGTGTGAGGCGAGGCTGCTGAAAAAAGAGGATTTTGTTCATTTATTTAACAGGCGACACAATCCAGCCGCTTTCAAAACAAGGCAGCCTTGGGAATTCTCCTGGGAACCAGGCCTGCAAATCCTGGTGGCCAGGGGCTCTCCAAAGTGTAATTAAGGCAGGAGTTGATTGACTGCGGAAAAATAGAGGAGGCAATGAGGGAAAACAGCAGCTCCTTTGCATTCCTGCTCTGGCTTGTGTTCCAGCTCGGAAACTTCCTCAAGGAGGGACGATCCCGTGGCTCAACCACCCCAAAGCCAATGGCAAAACCCCTCCTTGGCTTTAGCACACCCAACAGCTAAGCCCCAAAATAAATTCATTTCCAGGGAAAGCTCTGATGACGCCGGTTTGGATGATTCTTCCCCAAATCTCTCAATTTGGAGCAGCCAAAAGTGGTCTGAACCAGAATAATCCGAACGTGATAATTGCAGATAATAATCAGCTACTTCACCTCTGCAACTCAAGCTCCCTGAAATGAGTTTTCATTCCTCGTCCCATCTTTCATATTCCAGGACCCACCCAGCACACCTGGAAAAGCAGTTCCCAAAAAATGCCCCAGAGCACATTTTGCTTCTCATGGAGAAGTTGTTTCCTCCAGGAGAGCTCAGAGCCCTTCCAGGGCCTGAAGGGGCTCCAGGAGAGCTGGAGAGGGACTGGGGACAAGGCATGGAGGGACAGCCAGGGATCCAGGAGCCACAGCTGCTTTGGGAGTTCCATTCCAGCCCTCCACCACCCTCCCAGCCAAGAATGCCTTCCCAAGATCCCATCTAAACTTCCCCTCAGGCTGTTTGAAGCCATTCCTTGTGTCCTGTCCCTCCATTCCTTGGAAATTTTCTCTCCATCTTTCCTGCAGCTCCTCCAGGCCCTGCAAGGCCACACTGAGCTCACCCCAGAGCTTCTCCTCTCCAGGGGAACATTCCCAGCTCTCCCAGCCTTTCCTCCCAGCAGAGCTGCTCCATCCCTGGGATCCCCCTGGAGCCTCCTCTGGGCTCTCTCCAGCAGCTCCAGCTCCTCCCCGTGCTGGACCCAGGGCTGGGGCCTCACCTGAGACAGGTCATGACAGGTGTGACACCACCGGGATTTGGGAAACCGGAAAAATAAATAAATTTTTAAAAATTTGTTGAAAATATGGGAAAACAGCAATGGCAAAATCCTCTGAGGAGATCAATCCCTGTCTCCAAAGCCAGCAAACCAAATTCCAGCTTTGAGCATTCCCGTTTTCTTGATCAAGAAGACAACGCTTCCATCTGGACATTCCCATGGTATTCCTGGATGTGAACCAAAATGCCACCAGTAGGAGACGTTTCAGCACGTGCCACAATTTGGTGGAACCCCACAAAAGTTCATTTACACCAAGTTCCTCCAGCAGAAGGTCCAAAATTGTATTCAATAATAAAGAAATATCAAAAAATTGCAGAATCAGGGAGGGGTTTGGGGAAGGAAGGATCATCTCATTCCATTGTCAGGATACGGACACTGCCACACAAACATTAACATTTATGAGTAACAAATTTATGAGTAACAAATAATTGAACTGGCTTGGGAACTAATAAAATAAATAGAATAATTAGATAATAAGATAAAATCACCAGATAAACCCGTTCCTTTCCCCCATAACATCCAGGCAGGTCTTCTCCAATTCCTCAGCTCCTCCTGACCAATTTTCCCTCCGAGCTCAGTTATTTTTCCCAGTCGGACACCAAACCTCCCCCAGCCCTTTGCTCTTAAAACCACCGGGTTTTCCTCCGAGGGGGGCAAAGCACGACCAGTTCAGGGAATTAGGTCATGTTTTACCCCATAAAATTTAGGGTGCCGTGGGGACTGGGAGCTCATTCATCTCCTCAGCCTGGGCTGGGCTGCTCCTGGCGGAGGGGAGCTCATAAACCCGGAGATGGGAAGAGGGAGGGGAGGAGTCTCCCTGTTTTTTTTCCCTTCAATTTGGAGGGATAACCTGAAAAAAAAAATCAGTCACCAAACACCTGGAGCAGCACCTCATTAAGTAAAGTGGGATTTAATTTGGTAGGATTAAATACTCTGGGTTCTGTGGGGCTGGTTTGCTCAGAGCTGGGATAAAATCCTGCATTTCCCACCCTCTTGGGAGAAAAATTTGGGGGAGGTATGAAACAGCGACGACTTTGATGCTTGATTTTCCCCGTGTGGATAACTGGGATTAAAATTCATTGGGAAAGGGGGGGTGCTAAAAGTTTTGCTGGGCTGGGCTGGAATTCCAGCCCAGTTCCTCATGGTTTATGCTGGGGTGGGGGTGGCTCGAAGAAGCTACAAAAAAAAATCCAAAAAACATTAAATTCAAAATATGGAGTGGGGAAAAGTGATTTAAATAGGAAATTTAATCCTGGTTATTTCTCCTGGGAATTTCAAGCAGCACATGACCATTATGGAAATACAAACTTGGGAAAGAAAGAATTTATGCGAAGTTTAAAAATTCACATCAGATACCAAGACTTGGATGTGATTATAGAGATAAAACTGAGATCAAACCTGTAGAATTACAGAATCCAGGCATGGTTTGGATTGGAAGGGATCCTTCAGGATCCAACCCTCTGCTTGGGCAGGGACACCTTCCCCTTCAATTATGGGGAAAGAGAATTAGCATAATTAACATGGACATTAATTATAATTTNTCTTCATGGTTGTGGGGACATTTTAGTGTTTATTGTTTGTTGGAGTAAGGAGTAAATGTTAAATATAGTTGTTATTATTATGGTGATAAATAAAAATTAAAATTAAAATTAAAATATGAAAAATAAAATTAAATTAAAATGAAAGTGTAGCTCAGAGCCCTTCCAGGGCCCGAAGAGGCTCCAGGAGAGCTGGAGAGGGACTGAGGACAAGGGATGGAGGGACAGGACACAGGGAATGGCTTCCCACTAGAAAAATGGAGATTTAGATGGGATTTAGGAAGGAATTCCTGGCTGGGAGAGGCTGGGCTGGAATTCCCAGAGCAGCTGTGGCTGTCCCTGGATCCCTGGCAGTGCCCAAGGCCAGGCTGGAGCACCCTGGGACACTGGGAGGTGTCCCTGCCCATGGAACTGGACGAGCTTTAAGGTCCCTTCCAACCTCTTGGAACGGTGAGTGGATCCTGAAATTCTCCTGGTGGGATGAGCTGTGGGTTTGAAGCCACCTGACTTCCCACTCACCTGGGAAAATCCAGAGGAAATTCAGCTTCCCAGAAATTGAGATTATCCAGTGATAAACCAAGAGAATTCATTCCTACAAGATTTTTGTCCCTGAAGTCCGAGAAGAGGGAGAAAATCTAAGTTCTTTACCTCCGAATTCCCAAAATCCTCAGCTTATCCCTCTCCCCTTTCCTTCCCAGAATTCCCGTTTTGAGAGGCAGCAGACAGCCTGGGAATCTCCCAAAAACTCCTCCCTCCCCGCTGGAATTCCCCAGCTGGAATTTCATCATTCTAAGGTTCCTCCTCACTCAGCTCCCAAGCAGCCACGAGAGCTTTCATATTTTCTTGTGGTCAACTGCTCTTCCCTCAAAAAATTCCCTAGAGGAAGGGCTGGATTTCCTCCTCCAGGCTTTGAACTCCTGGATTAGCACTTTCTTTCCTTCGCAGCTCCAGCACTTCCCGACTGAAGGAATTCGTCCCGCAGCCTTTGGGGAAACCTTGGGATAACAAAAATGAGGGAAGAGCCTGATTCCAGTTTTCCTCATCTTTTTTTTTTCCTCATCCCAACAGCTCCCAAGTTTTGCCTAATTCCAGGTTAAATCCCGACACAGGATGAGCTTTGTGAGGTTTCTGCCCTGCAGAAAAGGCAAACCATCTTTAATTAAAGCTTTTAATTAAAATTTAAATGCTTCTTCCTTTAACATTCCTATTCCTCTATTTTTCTTGCATTTTTAGAGACCTAAAAGCCCCAAAATCCTGAATATTCCACAGATTTCTGTGTTCTGACAGGAAAATTGATGAAACCAGAAGTTCTCCCCAGCCAAAAGGAAGTTGCACCACCACCTCTATTCCAATATTAGGATTATTTTCTCTGCGTGTGGATTTTATGGAAATCTGATTGAAAAATATTCACTGGGTCGGATTGAAAAATGTTCACTCGTTCCTTATCCCGCAGAAAATCGGGAGCGACTGGAATCATCTTCATGTCCTTGGGGGTGTGGGGGGATAAACAAGAGCAGGATCATTTGTCCTGATGGGGAATGGCTTGAAAATGCCAGAGGGCAGGGATGGATGGGATATTGGGAATTAGGAATTCCTGGCTGGGATGGAATTCCCGGAGAAGAATGGGAATTCTTGGCTGCCCTGGATCCCTGGAAGTGCCCAAGGCCAGGCTGGACCACCCTGGGATGGTGGGAGATGTCCCTGACACAGCAGGGGTGGAATTTGATGATCCTTAAATTCCTTCCAACCCAATCCCAATCCTGGGATTCTCAGAAATCACCTGCCCTTCAAATCAATTAAAAATCAAAATCAAAGTCTGCTTATTCCCAGATTTTTCAGGCTTTGTGGAAGCCCAGCTTTCCCATATCCCCATGGAATTTTTTTTTATTCACCAACCCCACATCTGCCCTCCAGCAACTCCAAGAGAACCGAAGGAACGGCCAAAAAAAAAAAGGGAAAAACGAGTGGTTTGTCTGGAAATTTATAGGGCACAAAGCGCCGGCAGCTCACGGAATGAGAGCTCACGGAATGTTTAACTCCACCCTGGGACTCGTGAGGAGAAATCAGAGACAAACCAGGGCTGGGAAATAAAACAGGGACTTCTCTACCTGTGCATTCCAGTCTCTCCAGCCATTCCCACTCCATCCCAAGCCCCCAGGTGGGTTTTATAAGGCTCGGAATGGGTTTGGAGCCCCAGGTCAGGAGTTGAATTTCCACAGCTGATGGGATTTGCTGTCTGGACAGCCCTGAGGGGAATCCTCATGAAAAGAACTCTGGGGCAGGGACGGCACACTGGAGCTTCACAGCTCCTGGAAGGAATTCCACAGCTCCTGGAAGGAATTCCAGAGGAAGGATTGCTCCATGCTGCAATGATAAATTTGCTGGGCTGTAGAGGAAGTTTTGGAAGTCCAACCTGAGCCGGTGATAATTAACGCTGTGAATAATTAATGCAGAAACACTTGGAATGTGAGAACACTTGGAACGTGAGAACACTTGGAATGTGAGAAATGAGATTCCACTCAATCCATGGTCCAAGGCTGGAAATCTGCTGGAAATTGAAGGATTTTGAGGATTTCACCCAAGGATTTCACCCATTTCCAGGAAGGGAATTCAGTCTGGATTGGGGGAGTTTGTGTCGTTTAAGGACGGGAGCATCCCAGAGAATCACCCAGAGCTCTCCCAAAATCCACGGGAATTCCATCCCGACCACCCTTGGGATTGGAGGAATTGGGGGTGCCATTCCGAGAGCTGACGGACAACATCAAACCAATGGCATCCCAAATTTTCTGTTTTCCACACTGAGGTAAAGGAAGGATCAAACCTGGGGGATTGGGCTGCAGACATCCACAATTTTGAGAGGAATTTTTTTGTGCCAAAATTTTTAGCCAAAAATGAGCCTGCCTGAATCCTCCAGATGCATCAGCTGGTTTTTATCCTTAAATTAAATATCAGTGAGCGCGTCCTAAGGAAATTCAGGAGATCACTTAACGACCAATCACAATTCCTCACAGCAGAGCTCCAGGAATTCGGTCAACATTGGAATTCCCAGATTCCCAGCCTGCTGGGAAGGTGTAAGAGCCGAAACGAGGGATGCGGGACTTCTTCTGGCTACAGTGCATTTATAGAAATATTTATATAAATATAAATATATATTTATGTATAAAAACATAAATATTTATATTTATATAAATTTAATTTTGGTTACAATACATGATACATTTTATACATAAATATAAATTTAATTCTGGTTACATTGCATGATATACTTTTATATAGAAATATAAATTTAATTTTGGTTACAATGCATCATACACGTTTATATATAAATATATATATAATTATACTTATAGCTATTATAAAA
>VWZV01009567.1:56198-129618 GCA_013397155.1 Irena cyanogastra | reverse complement strand
TGAATAATAATCTACATTATGAAATAAGAGAAATTTCCTAGAAATTGTGTGGCTTTGCTTAAAGTTCCCCATCAGTAACCTTCGTTAATTCTGTACTGCTGAACAATGTGGGCAGAGATTGAGATCTACCTTATCATTGTATCTAGAAGTAAAGTGTTCAGAAACGAAAATGTTTCTAAATTAATGAGACATTATAGATGTTAAAAATTAACATGTAGCAAATAAATGTATTTCTCTGTTCTTGGTAGGAAAGTAAACGCAAGTAACTCACAGTCACACAGATAGTAAATAGTGTTTATGAAAAAAAATCAAGACACAAGTATGTAAACCCAAGGGCTTAAAGTTTTGAAAGAATGTTCTTAAAAATATCCCTGTAGATCAAATTTTCCTCTAATTCTTAAAGTTAGTTGATTGTTTCATATTACAGAAGAAGATACTTAATTACTTAGCATTTCCCTCCTTACTATTTTTATTATCATTCTGGTCCTGAAATAACAGATAAGCAATAGTCAATTAACAATAGTTCACAAAGAGTTCTTTCAAATCTTGGGCAAAGTCTATAAATAGACACAAATAACAGAAAAAGCTCCTTCTTTTCCTTTGAAACACTGCACATAATGACCCAAATAGCACATGTGGAAGTAATTTCAGTATTTTATACTTGTAGCTCTTTATAGATGCGCCCTTTGGGCACGATCCAGCAAAGCTTTGCACATATGCTTAAGTTTATGCATTTTGAGTAGTCCCAAGGCTTTTGTTTGTACTGTTTGCACAAATGCCACACGATTGTTCTCTTTCATGTAATACATTTAAGAAAAAAAGAGAAGGAAAGAAAGGAAAGAGGCTCCCTTAATCTTGGTCCATACTAGTTTAAAACCTCTGACACTCATAGTTCCCCAAGTTATTGTAAAATTTTGGGGGTTTTAAGAAAATGGGAGGAACTGTTTTATGTCTAATTATGGGGAAAATAAGACTTGATTTTGATGAATTTTCTGGGTCTTATTCAAACTAATTTAATTAACTGCAGTGTTTACCTAGCAACTCTATGAGAACAGACTTCATGTGAGATTTCTTACGCTCTTTGAGCCAGTGTTATGTACAAGAATGCAAGACCAGCACTTTTAATTTTACCTTAGCCCTTGACTCAGAGAACCAAATACAACTAGGAATTGCAGAGGAACAAGAAAATAGGAAATATTTTTTGAAAGCATTGATGAGTTCACTTCTGCTTTAGTTTGAATTCTGGGCATTAATTCAGGTTATCTCTTATTTTAGCCAAATCTGGAGGCCAAACCTTCGCTGGTTTTGTTCAACCTCTGCCCTTTCTTCCTGTTCCACAGTCCCCAGTTCACACGCTACCTGCGAATCTATTTTGACAGCTGTATTTTTCCAACAGGAAAATACTTTACACATATGTGGTAATTTCAGACTCAGAACGTGCAGCTCCCTCTCTTGCCTCAATATGCCTCCCCTTCTATTCAGTTATGCTTGTGCAGGCTCAGCCTAGCACACAGCAGATAATCTCGTCAGTGTTAAAACACACCAAAGACAAACAGTGTATGTAATTATTTTTGTATATTGCCTAAACTTGTAATATATTGCTTTGGGCGCGTCTTGGAGTCAGGGAAAGGAAGTTAAAAAAACAGGCTTTTCCTCTTGGAAATCTCTTCCAAAGGTTTTAGACAGCTTTTGGTGTAAAGTAAAAAGATGTTATTGCAAAAGTGGTGGGAAATGAGCAGTGATTTTAATTTACTTTCATGTTGTTTCCCCACTAAGTTCAATCTAAGGTGAAACATCGTGTTGATGTCAAATTTTGCTTCAAGCAAAACAGGAGAAGAGCTCTAAAATTAATGTAGGTGTCCAGTCAGAGGCCTTATACAGCCATTAACGGCAGTACCAGCTTGAGATAATGCATTATAAGCATGAAAAATTCAACAGTCATTGCTGTGTTCTGATCTCTCTCCCTTTTTCTTACTTTGTTTCCTACAGAATCTGCCGCACATTCCCAAACTGGTCTTTCTGCTAGTTTACCCCAAAGAAATGCACTGGATCTGGATCATTATGACTAATGAAATTGCTGAGAAATTATTTCTTTTGTCAAAATACAGTGCCGCTCTAGAACTTTCACCATACATTAGGACTCTATAACAAGGGCTTATGGTTGCCTGAGGCATAACTTTGATTCAGCTTCACTCCATCTTTAGCCACCCAGTTCAATGCACTACTGTAAGATGAGCTGAATACTGAAATTCATTGCAACTGGGAGATGAATGATATTTTATAGCTATATGCTGTAAAATTGTTAGGTCTTTTGTTATCATCTATTGACTTTCAAAAAAAGTGAAAAAGGTCTCCGAGCCCATTTAGAGCATAAAAACAAATTATAACAGCATTAAGGCACAGAGTGCTGCTTTAAGATGAGCTGTTGTGCACAGTGCTCTCCAAATTCCACTGTAAATTTGCAACCCACAGGTTGTTTAAGATTCAAACCTGTGGATGCAATTACTGTTGGCCAGTATGCTTTTTATGTGACAAATCATTTGGCTGACTTAAAAATCAGATCTTATAGCCTCCAGAGGACAAGATGCTCTTATCTGTGAGCTTTAGGCTCTTGGATGTGAAATCACATACAGTTTTCAAAAAAGAAAATACCTGAGGTGTATTGATGCTTCATGTAATGAAATCTTTCATTAGAGCAAAAAAGAATGTGACTCTTTATTTCTGGACACAGGTGTACATAAAAACATTTAATTTCAAGTCAATAGGTTTGCCTCACATTAGCATTTACAGGACTAAAGACAGGAATAATTTGGTTTCCCTCAATGTGTTGTTATCATTATCAATTCCCGCGGCCTCACAATAAGTTTTCCATAAATTTAAGATTAACTATTATTTTCTCACCTATAAATAAAATATAATCATCTTAAAAATCAATGAAGGGAAAACGATCAAATCCATTAACCTGACTAAGAATTCCTTCAGGCCAATAATACGAACTGCACTGCACTGGATCTTTCATTTTATTGAGCTATATCTCTTTGTATGGCAACCAGCAGGGAAAAAAATCAAATCTAAAATCAAAGACTAAGGAGTTTTGTTCTGGAAACCAGTGAGGTGAGGACTGAATATTTTTTTATGCCTGGAGTTAATTTTTTTCACCTTAATTTGCAATCAGACACAATAAAAAAAAGATATTGCCCCTGGAAGGAAGCAACTTTATTACCGTTCCAACTATTTTCTGTACTTTTTATCACTTCTAAATCCTTTGTTTTTGAATTCACCTCCATAACCTTGCAACAGTAAACACGTTTACTTGTCTTTGCTGACTGTCAACCAATACCATCTGCTCTTTGGAGCCTTAAAAATAGTAACACATATATGGGTCACAACTGTATTCTCTAGATAACCATGTAGCAGATCCAGGTGATTAATTTTTCCACAACCTTTATCTTACCCAGGGGCAGACTTTTGCTATGTCGTTCCCTAGTGAATGTTTCTCATAAAATGTGAAATTAACAAAAAATGCAATCTTACCAAAAAACAGTATTTCATAGAGGACCCATGTCAACTAACAGAAGGGGTTGTTAGTCAGCTGCCTTGTTTGAACTTGATCCAAAGGCATTTCTACTCTCTTTCATAAACAGAAGTGATTCAAGCCATAAAACTGCGAAACTGGGACAAATCAACAGGGGTCTTTTTTTCCGTAAAAGAAAAGAAAAATAGTGGCATTAGCTGCTGCTTTCAGGATGTCTTGGCAGGGTTGCTTCTCTTAAATACCACTGTTTCCGTCTATGAGTTGGTATTCTGCTTATACTGACTGCTTCTCATGACGCACACATTCAAGCTTTTAAATCCCTGACCATTCAGGACAGTTTGATGAGCTAATTTTCAAGATGATGATATGATAGGATATGATATGCTAGGATATGGTACATGATATGCTATAGTGATCTATTTCAAACTCAAATTAGATGGGAAACACCAATGTTAAAAAGGCTAGTAAAATTACCCAAGCAAGCACTGATTTTCTCTTTGACTCTGTATGCATAAATTACATATACATATGCACTACCGTAATCCCTTAAACATTCTTTTAAAGACAGAGCAGAAAATATTTGCTTAATAATAAAAGGAATCCTAATTTTCTTCTGTTCTTATAATTTCATGTGTCACAGAGTTCTTGCTTCTAGAATGCTGCCCAAGTTATACTTTAAAGATAGAATTACTTCTTTTGCTATGAAGTCATTCCCATAATCTCAAATTATTTTCTTATAATAAAAAAAAATATTTTTATATGAATCTATCTGGTTTGACATCCTTAATTCTGCAGGACAAAGTTGTATAAAGGTTCAGTTACACCTATAAAGTCCTTTAAACATACGTAGTTGACAAAGTCTGGGGTGAAGATTGGATCCAGCCACACTCAGACTCTTCTCTGAGAAGGACTTCAGAAAGCAAGGGGGTCCTTTCTGCACCTCGTGACTCAAAGAGAGGGATTCACTAATCAGCTTCTCTGAAGATCTCACTCTGCCCACAACAAAGTGAAAATAACCTACTTAGGAAATAGATTTTAATATGATTTTATTTTTAATTCTTTTAAATGCTTATACTTTTTTTTCAAATTAAAGGTCTACTCTCTAAAAAGGATTAATTCCTAGCAAGGGAAAGGTAAGATGGGTATTTGAACTGTCATACTCATTAACTCATACTCAGTTATGTACTAACATAGTTACGTACTAATATATTGAAACATTCTTTCCTATTGAAATTACAAGCATTAGAAAAATACTGCATTATTGTGGCATGTCCTGCTCAATAAACTATTTTTTTTTACTGACAAAAATATTCAGAGATTTAAGAAACTATTTTTCATTTGATTGTGCTGGGAGCTACATACAAAAAGCCCTAAAAAAGGTATTTTCTGAAAGTGTTATTCATGTAATTCTGTCACTTGTCAACAGTAAAGAACTGAAATAAAAGATTACCATTGTTAATTATACTGCAATAGATGTTTTCCACAAATTTCCTTTTCTTCCCCTACAACTTCAGAGACAAAATACAGGGAAAGATGTCATTAAAAGTTGTAATATAAATATTTCCTCTTCCTTGGCTTGCCCATGAACATGTATTAATGGACATGCACACTGTGCTGTGCCTGTAACATAGTATAAAACATCATAGCTAATGACAGGGCTTATCTAACAATCTAACATTCTTTTGAATGACAATATCGAAATCAGGAATACATACCCATACAATAAACTGAATTTAAAAAGTTATTTGGTTGCTGTTGTGGTAGATACTAGGGATGAAATTTTGGTTGAACAGATAGAAAACTTAAATCCTCTTGTGTCTTCAGGAAATGGGAAAAATAAGAATTCTACTGACTTAATCTGGAATCTTCCTTCCAAACGCCTGTATGTAACTATATGAGACTATATGAGTTTGAACATAAGAGTTGGTGTGTATGCAGTGGGAACTGCACTCTGAGGCCAACCAGAAAAATGGAAACTGCTCAGCTGTCCAAATCATAATGTGACATTTGAATTTACAACATCTGCTTCTGAAAAAAAATCAAAAACAAACAATAGAGTAGAAATAGGACTTATATACCAAATAAATAATCCCTATAAAACTTAAAACTTTTACACCAGGTATGTTTTGTAATGGACAGCAAATATTTTTGTGGTCAGAAAGGTTCCATGAAAATATTGCGTATTCTCAATCCCTGGGGAGTTTGAGCATCACCAAAAATGAAACTTACACCTCCATGGTAGTAAGGGAAGAGTAACTGGATTTTGAGCTTGATAGAAGCTCGATATCAGAAAAGATTAAGGGAGCAAATGTCACAGACAGCTTGGGAGCTTCAGAGAAGTTGACTAGTGAATTCCTCCCACTGAGTCAGGAGGTGCAGAAAGGACCCCCTTGCTTTCTAAAGTCCTTCTCAGAGATGAGTCCGAGTGCGGCTGGATCCGAACTTAGTCCCAGATTTTGTCAATCATTTTTGCTTGTGTTGGTTTTGGCTGGGGTAGAATTAATTGTCTTTACAGTGGCTGGCACAGGGAGAAGTTTTAGATATGTGCTGAACACAGGGTTAATAACACAGAGATGTTTTTGTTATTGCTGAGCAGGGCTTGCACAGAGCCAAGGCCTTTTCTGCCTTTTGTATGGCCACACTGGTGAGGAAGTTGGGAGCGCATGGGAGGCTGGGAGGTGACACAGCAGAGACAGGTGACCCCAATTGACCAAAGGGACAATCCAGATCATGTGACATCATGCCCATCATATAGAGCAGGAGGAAGAATGAGGAAGGGGGGGACATTTGGAGCGATGGTGTTTTTCTTACCAAGTAACCATGATGGGTCCCTGCTCTCCTGGGGACGGCTGAACACCTGCCTGACCATGGAAAATACTGCATTCATTCCTTGTTTTCCTTTGCCTGTGTGAATGGCTTTTGCATTCCCTATTATACTGTCGTCATCTCAACTCACAAGTTTTCCAGCTTTTACCCACCCAACTCCCTCCCCGACGCCTCTGATGGGGGAGTGAGCACACGGCTGCATGGGGCTTGATTGCCAGCTGGGGCGAGACCAGGAGAATGTCTAAAGCATTATGTAGGTGTAATTGAACCTTTATACAGCTTTGTCCTGCAGAATTAGGAATGATAAACCAAATATCTGTTTATAAAAATTAATGATTTATTATGAAAAGGGTTGGACTGAAAAATCTTAATCTGAATTATTCAGTACATAGTATAGGTGGCTAAAACTACTAGTAGAGAGAGTATAGTGCACTATTTTTAACCAATATTGAAACAATTATATTGAAGCAAGCAAAAACACTTATCAAGTAGAGACTAATTACTTACCCATGCTAACAACTGTGGGCAAATCTCTTTCACTCAGCTTCAAGGAGTAAGGGCATCCCCATGCAAAGGGAGGAATCTCCACACACACCCCAAGAAGGGCCATGCTACAAGAACCTGCCCTTAAAAAGTTGGACTGGACTTTTAATATATGGTTGTTGGTCACATTTTTCAGTCTAGCTGTCTCATCTCAGTGTCGTTAGATATCAGTAGTATCACTTTTTTATTCTTTTATCAGGTATTTAGGAGGTCAGCCTCAACTTTGCCTCACTATTAGGATGTTTAACTTTGGAATTGATGAGTCAGGCTGATTTCACACCAAAACACCAAAAGCAGCATGATACCCATTCTCCATTCACCACTGATTATTATGAAAATAGGGCAGATTGAGATATTTTACCCCTACTCCAGGTAGAGATCCTGTTACAGTGACATAAATTGATCAATCTGTCATGGGAGTCACCGAACACTTTTACAGTTTCTTTCTCCACTGGCCTTTGCACTTATTTTTCAGTACAGGAAACACAAGGGTCTATTGGAGCATGTTCAGAAGAGGGCTAACAAAATTGTCAGAGGCCAGGAGCACCTCTCCTGCATAAAAAGGCTGAGAAAGTTGAGATTGTTCAACATGGAGAAGAGAAAGCTCAAGGGATACCTTGTAGCAGCCTTTCAATACTTAAAAGGAATTTATAAGAAAGATGGAAACAGACAATTTATCAGGGCTCATTGCANTATTATTATTATTATTATTATTTCGACACCACTGTACATGTTTTTTTCAGAGATGAAAGAGATGTTGAAATAAAAAGAAGACAAGGCAGTGGAAAAGATAGACAGGAGTGTAAACAGATGAGAAGAATGCTTGCAAATTAAAAAAAAAAAANTTGTCAGAGGCCAGGAGCACCTCTCCTGCATAAAAAGGCTGAGAAAGTTGAGATTGTTCAACATGGAGAAGAGAAAGCTCAAGGGATACCTTGTAGCAGCCTTTCAATACTTAAAAGGAATTTATAAGAAAGATGGAAACAGACAATTTATCAGGGCTCATTGCAACAGGACAAGAGGTAATGGTTTTAAACTGAAAAAAAAAAGGAAATTTATCTTATATCTAAAGAAGAAGCTTTTGTTAATTTGTGGGTACTGAGACACTGGAACAGGTTGCCTAGAGAAGTGGCAGATGCCCTGTCCCTGGAAACACTCAAGGGTAGGTTGGGTGGACTCTGAAGAACCTGGTCTGGGTGATGTCCCTGCTCATTGCAGGGAGGTTGAACTAGATGAGATTTAAAGGATCCTTCCAACTCAAAGTGTTCTACAATTCTGTGTTTAATCTCCCTACTATTCATCTTACATTTTTTCATTAACTTCAAGCACTAAGAAATTACAACTTGGAGCAGTAGCTTCCTCCTGCAGATCCCTCNATTAAAAAAAAAAAAAACTATAAATGCTTTAGATTGCAGGTTCTCCCTACAATTTGTTTGGTGTTTTCCTCAGACTGGACAATAGTTTGCAATGACAAATAAATATTTCTGACATAGAGTAGTGGGAAAGTTTCTTACTTTTGTAAAATAGGGTTTTAAACTGTCTCAGGAGGTAATTTCATAACCACACATATTAAAATACATGCCATAATTAGAATAACTTTACAAAACAATGATAAAGCTAGCATAAAATTGAAAATTGATACTGGAATAACTCCAAGAGAAATATCAAGGGTCTTTTAAGATGAATGTCTTCAGGGGTAAACACATGCTTTGTCATTTCTAAAGCAGCATTTTCAAATAATCCAGTAACATAATAATTACACAACTCCATTAAATTCCTATAGAAGTTTTGTCATCAACCTGTTTTGTTACTAAAACTAGTTGCACGGGTGCAGAGATACAAAAATGTACTAGTTACCATTCCTCTGTCACCTATCCTTTCTTAATGTGTCCCAAGCACTGCAGAAATTCCCCATGCCAGTCTTTCCTTTTACTGGGTATTCTCCATATAAACATTAACATTCAAACATTAATTCATATTTAAAACAATGAGAATTCTTAAAAGTTTTACTTTTAAAATTAACTTAAAGAAATAAAATTAATTTTAAATTAATTTTAATAAGTTTATGTCTTGATTAAATATAGAACATGAACCATTGTATCTGAGATCAAAATTTGGCACGACCTTACAATTCTTAAAAAAGTACAGTGAAAATGCTCTCAAAACCAGGATTGGTTGGTTTATCTCGCTAACTAGAAAAATTAGGAAAAATTGTCAGGATTACAAAAGAGTATCTTGGTTCCATTGTGAATATGCTACATTGCAGAAACTTCCAAAACTATTTGGGATAAAATAAAGGGCATTAAAAAATCAAAAATATCACTTCTTTAGGAAGATGACCTTAAAAAATGACGTAGAAGCCACATCCAAACAGAGCAGAAAGTGACATTCAAAGCCACATCCACCTGTGTGGCTATAAAACACTGTGATATCCCTTAAGACTCTTGCTCCTAAGGCTATGTTACACCTCTTACAGAAATATTAGTAAGTAGCAGTAATAGAGGGAAGTAGGGGATTCTTTTCAGTTGAATTTTTGCTGAAATGAGCCAATCAGAAAACATCAAAATTAAACAATCTACAGGCTTTTTTTCTGGGTACCATAATGTACTAACAAAAAAAATCCAAATTTTAGCTTTCTAACCATACCAGACATGAAATTACTTTGATTTACTTGCTATTGAAGACTACTAACTATGTATTAATATAAGCCAGAAATCAAAAGGAATTATGATTAAGTACTCTGAGTTTTATCTTTTGGGGCAATCTAAATGATGTAGATTTCATATTAGATGTGAAACACAGGACATTCAAAAATTTTTCATCGTTTATGCTGTCGGAATATAAGATCTGCTCATATAAAAAAAATCATAACAGATTGTAGGGTTTTTTCTATTTTCTTCATAATTTCATGTTGGCACATGCATGAAATATGACACAATAATTTATTAGCTTTCAGGATAAAATAAGAGCACAAGCTTTCTACACTGAATGCACATGCAAAAATGCAGAGCTATTATCAGTAGCAGAATTCTAGCAAAATGTGTGGCATTAAATAATGAAATAAACTTCAAAATTGTGTCATAAATGTATTTTAAATTATTACTTGCCAGCCTAAAATGATACAAGTTTCATTACTAGAGCTGTTATATTACTGTGCTGCTGTGTGTATTTACAGAGTATAATTTTATCATTAACAGTACTAAACCAAAATTCAATTTTATAACATCACTTCTTATTGGCAAGAGTCTCCAAATTTTACTGCAGAACAAATTGTAGCATGTGACACCCATTCAGTGAATACTCTGTCATTAGTGTTCCTTTTTATCCTTTCTGTGTGCAAAACTTTATGGGTATTTATAAAACTATACAAGGCATGATGGAAACGAGACTATGTCAAATATATGTTTCTGATGTGACACCCAGCTCTTCATGCCAGAAACAATTTGCTGAAACAATGTATTACAGTCAAATAATGTCTTTGGTAAATGCTTAATAGCCACTGTAGCATTTCTGTGTGATACACTACTGGCTCATTTGCGGAAGAACTATATTTCTCATTTTGAGATTTGCCTAGCAGTCCTGTGAAAGATAAAATGGCAAGTTACATTGTCCTGAAAGGAGAGAAAAAAAATCTGTAATACAAATGATGGAATAAGCGGGCCTCCATCATGACCTATTATTTGGTTGTTGGTTGGTTGACTTTTCTTCCCTAAACCAAGAACAACCTCTTTTCCAAATTTTTGATACTCGTTTCAGAAATTTTAGTTGTGTAAATTGTGAATCTGTGGTTTTGGTGTCAGAATATTTTGAATAAATAAGTTTTATAGAGTAATTACAGATGGCCTTCAATCTGTTCTAAATACAAAGCCTCTAAAATCCAATGCCTTATTTACTCTTCTACAATTCAGACTTTCACTGAGTTCATTTAGACCAGGATTAGATCCAAAGTTTTAGATCCAAAGTTTTAGATCTTATACCTAGACCATGAAAATACTTGAAGGTACATGTGTTAAAGCTGTTCCTAACTCAACATTGAAAAGAAAAAAAGTACCTCATTATCCGCATTTTCATGTAGCATATTTGCTGATTTGCATTAATGCAAAGGACAAGAGAACAGGCCATCTGGAAGACCTACATGTTTGAAATGACTTTATCTTCCATTAGTCTGCAAAACCAGGAAAACCGTGGGAGGATGTGCGTAGGAGGAATAGGGATGGGATACCAATGGAAAACTGAAAAATCAAGATATACCTTCCTTTAATTACAGAGGTTGAGTTGGTTGTCATTTTGCTGGTTCCCTTACTGGAGCCAGAAAGTCTCAACAGAGGAGATGGTGTAAGGCTTGACAACTCCAATCATGATCATAGGGGATGACTAACTATGTTGGGAGCTAACTTTTGGTGAGGGCTGTATTGAGATTTTCATGGTACCTCAAGGAAAACTGTATAATATTTGTGTGTGAAAATTCTGATTTTAGAAATATCTGGAGGAAACATGTATTTCTTCTATTTTATGTATTAGAATGCATGCATGCATGTTACACGCTAAAAAAACCCAAAGCCAACCTGAAATATTTCTGTTGTAGAAGAAAAGCTGCGAACAATGACAGTGGAATCCAGTCTAGTCAGAGATACATAAATTTATTTTCAATAAAGAAGATAGAAAACCCTTTATGTAAAAAATTACAGTGATAAATAAGAGTGTACATGTTATTGCATGTATATGTTTCATAAAAAGCTTTCTATCTGATCCAGTCTGCTAGCAATAGGTGGCTTTGGAACAAACACAGGTAGTTTTTCAAAGATGCGCTGTCAACTGCAAGAATTCTATATGTAATTAATTTTGTATTAGAATTCTTCCTATGAAAATTTTACACCATTACTATTTAAAAGAACACAAAACCCAAATAAATAGCAGTATATTTGTATGTAATTTAAAATTTCGATTGATATAAGCAAGGATTCAATATTCTTCATTCTAGTGGTAGTGTCGGATGGAAGTTTTTCCATATTTATAAATAATTAGATGTCCTCCTTTGCGGCAAGAAAACAAAGAAGGTTAATGTATAGGTGTAATTTAGCAGATTCTTACAGCTTCCCGTAATTCCCTGAGCTTGTTAGTTGCATGTCTGCATTTTTTATTTCCTTTCCCTCTTCCTGCTGCTGCTGCTGCTGCAGTTAGCAGAACAGAGCCCAGTTGCCAGTCCCAGTAGTGAACCAATCTTTGCCATATGCCTCTGTTTAAACTTTAAAGTGAATAAACAATCTCTGCCTGACTTAATTAAGAACCTCAGTATTCTGTTCTCCAATTCGCTTTACTTTTTTTAGTATTTTTTTTTTCTGATGGATCAGCCAAATTATACAGAGAAAAACACAGAAACATCCCTTGAAGAAAACTGAACATTATTTTGGTAGGCTGAATCTTAGTTTTCTGTTTTCACGTAGCAATCATTCATTGTCTTCATTCAAAAACTGCTTTGAACATCTTTCTATAAAGCCCATCAACATTAATCTATCATATAAAGTGTTATACGTGTAGAAGCATGAAAGCAGAGGGGTGAGGGGGTGTGTTGCACCATAGGACAAATTAACTTTGCAGTCATATAATGCAATATCTGTCCAAAATGCATGTTTTGTTTTATGGCAGCTCTCTACATGGGCTTGAACAAGAGCAGGGAATGAAAGGAATCATGCCATCCAGTGCACCTGTTCAGGCAACTGAGCTCTCCACAATCCTTCACAGAGGTGCTGTAGGGCTTTGAGGTGTTCAAGGCAAAGTTGGAGAGTGTTTCCTTTCTGTTTATACAGCACTCTGCAATCTATCCAGGCTCATAAAATAACAGGACTAAGCATAATCTTCTGCTTTTCTGGTACAACAATCTTGACTGCAGAATTTCAAACATTGAATTAAAGCAAAAGTCTCCATTCCACTGCCTGACAAAATCAATTGTTTGCAATTGAAGTTTTCATCACCACTTGAGAACATTGATACTACTTGACCTTCCTTGAACCATCTTATTTACTTAATTCTGACCTGGAATCCATGATGATTTTCAGTTCTACTAATCTGGTTTTCACACAGGTGTTTCTCATTGCATTTCCATTTAAGAATATCAGCAGTGCTTTAGTAACAGTGACTTTGTTCAGCTAAACAGTTTATGACAGCTCATGCACAGAATTTTTATCTCTTTACATAAAACCCCATCAGTGGTGCTGGCTCACAAGCACACCTGGTAAAGCATATGTTTTTGATCTTTAAGTATATCTAGGCAAGCCAAATCAAAGAAAAGGATAAGCTTGAATCTATGAGAGATAGCACATCCAGGGACCAAGAAGCTCTGTTATGAACTTTCAGAAAACATCTAGTTTTTGAAATATTTTAGTGATTATAAATAAGGAAAACAAAGCCTATCACTGACATTTTTTTAAGAAATACAAAAATTAAATTCTGTGTTAAACTTTCTGCCCTCTATGTTAACAAGCATTTTAGAAAAACTGAATCTAGATGCTATTTAAAGTCTTTTAAATGAAGAGATTTTGGAATAATATATTATACAGAGCACTACCAACACACACACAAAACCCACAAACATGCAAACTTCAAAGCTCATAGATTAATTGGTTTTTTCCACCATGTAATTTTAGAGTTTAACATAAATTGAATTTTTCCATAAAACTAATAGTGGTGACTGGTTCAATTCAAGAGAGCAGAATCATGGAAATTTCAAAGCAGATTAAACAGGAAGCTTCCAGATTACTTCTAAGTCTTGCCAAGTTTTTGCATAACAAAGAAAAGAGAGGACTCTTTCCCTATGGAAATTCCTTTTTTAGAGGTTTTTATCCTTAACCAGATGTTATTGGTATAATTTCCAGAATGATAAGTCAGCTGTCAGACAATAGACCATATAACATGAATGGATGAAGTAACAAAAAAAGTCTAAAATTAAGCAGCATTTGTTTCAGATAACAGCAATTAGCAGAAGTTGGGCCTATGCAAACCACTTTGAACTTTCTATGGCTTAGAGATTTTCACCTCAAAGCACAGATTTAAGCATATTAAATTTACCACGATTTATTACCACAAATTTGTGGTACATCATATCAAAAACCCATACATCAGTTCAAATTGAAAGTGTTTGAGATTATGAAAGTTAATGAAACTTTAAAGTACAAGAGAATTAAGCTTGAAGACAACAGCTGGTAAGTCTGAAATATATTGAGAAAAGTTTATGATTTTACTGTTCTTGAATCTGAACTCTAATTCTCCCTGAAATCATACAGCTTTTTTAAAGATAATGAGGTTGTATTGTTCTGGTTTGCATGGCAATTGACAGATTCTGAAGCAATGATGCAGGCCATACTCCAAAATCTCAAATTATGTCACTAAACTCATAGGAAGTCAGAGGCAAAGGATAGAACAGAATCTAGATTTTTCCATATTTCAGTCCTCTTATTTTCAGAAAATAAACATTCTCTGCCTCTGTCTTTTCTGTTGTATCTTTTTATTTCATGTCACATGTATTGATGAACATTGCACAACCTGAGTATGACAGCCCTTCATTTAGAGAGACAGATACCAAATACTACTTTATTTTACTGGCAGAATTTATCAAAATAGCTCTTCTTACTAAAGTGGAAAAAACGTGGGTAATTTTTAAAGCAACTGCCCTGTACATGGCATCATATGCTGTCCTTTAATGATGGGTGCTTGAAGATACAGTCCAGTGAAAGCCACACTGCATTCAGAGTCAGAAAGACAACTGATGGCAGAGAGATTCCATTTTGGAAAACACCTACTCAGCTTTATAAAGTTTCAAAAGCTCTGTCTTCTAACTACAGAAGCAACCTTAAAGAAATACGTTTCTTCCACTTAACGTATACCAATTAACTTTGGTGAAGGAAAATCAAACTTGAAGTTCCTACAGTTCTACCACAAAAGTGCAAGGGGAGAAAACTGGTACAGGAAATTAATTTGGATTAGTCAGATTTCACAGCTCCTGTGAGACCTGATTTCAAGCATGCAGAATACTTCCCCAGATGACTTCACTGAAAGACGAAGACAGTCCTTGAGACAATGAGATCCAAAGAGAGCACTATTTACATACAGACCTTAAGGAATAATTTCTTATTTCTTTAAAAAATACATCCTTCTGCCATGTATTTAATTTTTGAGGCAACATCATATAGCGTATTTAAGTCAGAAAGCACAAAATATTAATGACCTAGTTAACGAAATCCGTAGATGTCTTCACATCAATGCTGTGCTACACAGGTAAGACCAAGCAAGAACAGTAGAGGATCCATTTTTCATCACAACACATAACCACAAAGCACTGGCAAATGTGTTCTTTTCCCTTGGTTTAAGAAAAGCAACTCTATTCATTAACAGCTTTTCACTTAGTATGACTTGTGTGTATTACACTCAAACACTCAGCTGTCATATGAAATGATGGGAGCTGACAGTTTGGAATTTGAAAGGTTTGACTCCTTTTGAATGTACTAAATGAACAAGTGCTGTCTAATTTTTGTTGAATCGAGCCCAACAAAAATCCCCTACAAGGATGCAAGATTTTATTATACCTTTTCAAGTTTAATATGCACAGTGAATATTCAGAGCTTTTCAGCTAGATACTCAGTTAATTCTCTGACTAAGAAAGATGTCATTAGGTAGGCTTCAGGCAACAGTGAGCTACAAATGGAATTCTTTCCTTATTTTCTGAAACTCAGAGTTTATGATCCATATCCAATGATGAATGGTCTATAAACTCTCTTATGGTCTTTAATTGCATAAACTTTACATTATAGACTTACATTAGCTTGTGAACATTTTTTTTTGCTACAAGATGTAAAAAAACCAGTAAAAACAGAAGTTCCCTCAGCTCTTATACAAATAGAGTATGAAAAGTATAATTTGTTCAGTACTTACATTCTTTGTTTGAATTTGTACTTTTCTACAAATACATAGAAATAAGGCTTTACTTTTTAAATCTTAAAAGTTTACATTTTTTTAATGCCTAATTCCTGAAACTCATGCTGTCTTGTTGGCACTCTGTGTTCTATCAACATGAATTGGGCCTATCCCTGTCAAACTATCTTACCTCATAGGTGCTGCTTATATTGGTGTATTAATAAATGGCTTCCTATACCCTAAGAGCAGCAAGCATGCTTCCTGAGTAGTGCACTCCTTCACTGGCTTCTGCTGACATTTTGACTTGTTTTAGAAAGCATTAAACAAACCAGGAATAAAAGCTCTCATAATGTATTTGATATTATAGAGAAAGGCTTCAGACAGATTGTCTGTATATACCCTCTATGAAGATAAAGAACAACCACCTAGAATCTAAATTTTGAACAGCAATTTATAAGAAAATAGAAAGAGACTTGTCAACCTAGGTTATTAGTAGAACTAGAGGCTTTGTCTCCTAAAATGATGTATGTTTTGCCCCTAAATTACTGTCCACTAGCGTGGCAACTAGTTGAACCAAGTGCTATACATCACATACATCCCCTGCCATAAGGAATACTGATAACGCTGCTTCGATCCTTGGCTCAACCACTAATCAAGCAGCAAAGTGCTAGGCAAAAAAAAGAAAATACATAACTTCAAAACCAAAATAGCTATATTTGGTACTGCAGATGCTTTCAGCTTGGAGAAATAAAGGTGTTGAGGAGCCCTTTTCCACAGCCTTCCTGTACCTAAAGAGGGCTATAAGGAAGCCAGAGAGGGACTTTTCACTGAACATATAGTGATAGGACAAGGGGGAACAGCTTTGAACTGAATTTTTGAAAAAAGGATTTGTAGATAAACATAATGGTATCAGGAAATTAATTGTATGAATTGTAATTCATACAGAGAAATGGCTACTAGGATTTTTTTTTCTGTCAAATTTTGCAGTTCTGCTTAATCTCACTAATAGCATATCTTTAATTCCACATCCATTACCAAATAATGGCATCTATACCAAATAGCTTTGAGACTCATATAAGTCTGAGTTTTGCAATAATTTTGCAAAAGAAGATATTATTTAAACTTTAATAAACTCAAAATATATAATTAATTTTACTTCTATATATACTTTCAGCATACTGTGCTAATGGGTATTAAGCAGGCCAAATAAACAAACTCCATCTCACAAAAGAGCACTTCTGTGTCAACTATCATAATATTAGTACATATGGCAGTAGAAACATGCTTGGAGTATTATTTGAAATAAACATGCCACAGTATTGCACAGAAGACAAGCATGTTGTACTCATGATTTAATTCTCATGTTGCATTAGAAAATTTGAATGTTTTGGTTAGCTACAAAATAATTTCAACCTTTTCTGCGTGTTAACCAATTGTTATTTGCAACTCTGACTTAATCTTCACCTAGAGGATCACACACTCTGTTACTACAACTGATTATTGACTGTCTTATTAAATTTCTGCCAATAAAAGTGTTTTTAAATACTCTTATATATGAATGTATGTATTTTAACAATTCTTGATTTCTCTTTTCAATATTTAGTAAATGGAGATGGCTTGCCTGCTAAATAATTTTCATTTAATTAATCATTTTCTGTAATTAAATGATCTCCAATGATTCAGGAAATGAAGATGTGTAATAAGCTCAAGGAAATTGAACAGTCAATAACTGGGATAGATGACAGCAGTTAACTACTTTATGGGGAGTTAAAAATTCCCATGCTCTATCTAATTGTATGCCTCCGGCCGCTGTCTCTAACACACTGAGAATCTGCAATGCGTTGAGCATGAATGGGTCTATAAAAGCAGCTGCATTTTGGGCGTCTCTCGCCCATGGTAGGCTAAAGTAGAATCAGGATGAAATTATTACTGTAGAATTTCTTTTCTGCTGCTCTCAAATCTTCCCTGGGTACACTATTTATAAACATAGGTCATGAGGAGGTATGCCCATTCCCACATTCCCATCCTAAATTGCTGTTGCCATCCACATCCTTTCCCCAGAAAAGAGGAGGGCTACTGAAGCACTGTACTGCAGGATTTCCTGTAGACCATGTATAGTATGGAAGGAATTGGAAGAAGATGAAAGAATAACATCAATGGAACATGAGGGAACTACTCCAGGTCTCCCAGGCATTTCCACAAAATGCCATAAATCAAATAAATGTAAATGATTGGAAGGAACATGCTTTAGTCAAGGAGCTATTTAGTAATAAAGTGTCACACATTTTCCTATACATGCTTGTACAGACTCCAGCCTGGGACCAATCCCATTTTCCCATGATTTCTATTTTGGAAAATAACAATACAAAATTGAATAGGCACTTGTGTTCAAATGTTCTTTATGCTAATGACTCCTCAATGTTTTGCACAGTTGCGTGACATTAAAACAAATTATTTCATTCCTAATATAATGTATTTGTAGTAGGACTAATAGTGGGCTTTCCATAGACTATTGTAAGTTTGCAGTAAAACACAAGGCTTATGAAAGTCATCTCCTTTAAGGTTTTTTCCAAATTTTAAGATCCTAATATTCTCGAGACAATATCAGTTTTACCAGTTGTTTCATTCCTTTCTGCTTTGACGATGTCTACCTATTATAGAAGACAACAAAATAAATTAAATTATAATTGCTAACAATGTCAAATATTGCCATTTTTGCAAGCAATATTTACTGTATACTGGAAGACATGTGATCGTATTAAAGAAATTAATTCCTGGTAACAAGCAGAAGAAGTGGTGAAATTCACTGTTATCTTTGCCATAGATAAATTCTGTTGATTAAGTAATCCTTTGTATAAGCAAATCATTCATTTAATTACTATTAATATCTAAAAGACACCACTACACTGCCTCAGGAATTCCAGAGTTCCTAAATAATATAGAAATCTGCCTAGAACTCCGAAGATGCCCCTTTCCTGAACATCATTCAGTTTTGCCAGCTTACATTCTCACAGGAGGTACCACTTGAAGCCGGTAGCCAGTTGTAAAATTGCCAGAGAAGTATTATCATACACTGAGAAGGGCTAATTCATTAAACTGAATAATTAATTAAATAAAATTCTTGAGATCTATATAGCATGTATCAAGACCTCAAAAATAATAACAGTATAAATGGCTTGTTTTGTAACACAAAATATTTTTCTTGTGGAAAGATGAAAATATAGGAAGTGTGAAAATGTAAAACAGTTCAGTGTTCCAAAGCCTATATTTGATCTAATTGGAAACTGAAACACACGTTGAAACACTGACATTTCTTAAAATTCCACATTTCAAATACACTTAACAGATAGAAGAATATAACAGCAGGACATAACTCCACCTCAATGCTCTCTTCGCCCTTTATCCATCAACAATATCCAGAGAAACATTCTGTGTGTACACACTGCTTCAGAAGAAAGGCCATTACTCCGTGCCAAGTTAACACATGAGTGTTTCATCTGGGCTTATAAACAATGTGTCCCTTTCAATAGTTATAATTTAAAAAAGAAAATTCTGTATTTCTTCTATTTTCATCTTTATACTATTTTTCTTTAGCAATGCATTGCAACTGCTTACGCGAATGTGCAGGCTCTGGCCTCCTTAGCTTCTATGCTTAGACCTGAAAGGATCTGGGAGTAATTTGGCTTCATTTTGGATATCCTGTTAAGGGATTAAAAATGGATCAACTCCCCAGTTGCCTTGCTGCTTTTATGTGCTCTTCATAAAATGTTTCAAAAGTAGAAGAACAGTATATTTGTTATTTCTGGCTCCTTTAAACACAATAGTAATGAACATTAGCTATTTAGCTCCTAAAAAGCATGGAAAACACAATACACTTATGATGTATGGCACTTTAAACATATGCTCACAGCTATACACTGCCACCTAATCACCTGCATGAGAGCACCGGCACAGAATGCCAGGATTATACAGCCATGCTTCCAAATGGCCCCTTAAGACTACTCCTCTAGCAAATATTGTGATTTGAAAACTCTTCGAGTATTACATTGTGAAAAGAATAATTTTCAAGGAAAGAAGATGGATTGTAGATGAACAAGGTATGTCTAAGTTTGTAAATACCAAATCAAGTTGTTTTCCAAAGGATACGAAAAGAAATAAAAAATGAGTGCCCAATGGGCACATTCACTTGGCAATTTTATTTCTGTATAAAAGCTGCTATTAATTACAAACTAGTTTTTATGCAATTCTGCTTTCTTTAAATGTGGAGTGAATTCTCCCCATAAACTAATGAACTGAAGTGAAGCCAAATAGAGACCAGCTGGCTGAATTGCTAGGTAATTTTATCCACATGATTGACTTTATGATCCTTTCACTACAGTAACTAGTCTTTATTCTTACAATCATCATCAACCATAATTCCAGAGGGAGAGATGATTAAAAATCAAGAGAATAGAGAGGAGAGGTTTGTTTGATGTGGCACAGTGCATTCTTGCACACACTTCTTCTGTATAATAGGTGCAGAATTACAGGCCTTTATAGCCTCCAAAGCAGTGCACTGAATAGCTGCCTCAAAGACATAATAAGCAACCAATGCCTAAATAATCATTACAGATACTCCATTAGCAGCATCTATCTGTGTGGCTTTTAACCATACAAATTGTTTTTTGACAGCTTGTAACCTTTCTTAACAGTTTCCTTCAGGCATTACATCACGTTCAGATCTAATTTTAACTTTTGCTTTGTCTATAATTTATTACTTTCTTTGGAGACACATAATGTATTTCAGTGGAATGGATAAATTCAAATAAAAGACTTAAAAAATCAGTTGCTGTTTTAATCTATTAAATCCTTGCTCTCTAGGAGAGAACTAAAATCTGATGAAACATAACAGGGGAAAAAGGCTAAATGGTCTACAATTCCTGAGGGTATCTGTCTCACAACAAGTCATATTTTTTTCCTCAAATTATTTAAAATAGATCATAACCAACTGAAAAAAAAAAAGAATAAAAGCAAAAACATATATAAATAAAACATAAATCCTTTAAGGCTGTTCTTAAGAGCCACAGACTTTAAATGACATAATAAATAACATGTTATAAAATAGTTTAATGATGTATTGCAATGGGATAAAGAGCTAAGAAAGATGTACAATAGTATATTTTTTTCCAAAGAGAGACCATAATTACAAATCAGTAAAGATAAGTGACTTATGAAGAGCTAGAGGGCAAGCATGATTTTCAGAAACTGGTGGAAATGTGTAAAATGAATGTGGGGGATGATGTAACAGTATTAGGTGATTTGTATTGGCTGTCATGGCCATTATCTCACTTCTGGGGACATCAGTTTCAGGAATAATGTCCAGTAAATCAATACGTAGTAGCAATTAACATAGTAATGCCACAATTCTGGCAGCCAAAACTTCTGATTTCTTTCAAGACTTTCAGCTCTTTTTCAACAGATTCAGGTACTTTTCCCAAAGTTTTCAAATCTATGTAGCAGGTAAACATGCACCTCCAATTGACAGAAGAGTGATTTGAAATAACCTAAGAATTCACTGCTCACAAAGGTTCCTGCTCTTCACAGATGGCACACGGTAGCTAATCACATCCAAATTAACCATGATCACTGAAAAAAGTATAGATCGGATAGGCATAAAAATCTACTACTTAGAATCAAGTTTTTTCCCATCTCCCGAATCTTAAAATGGGTCACTAAATCTAGTACAGTTTTCATAAATGACAGGGAAGGCAGAGTAAATCTTTAAATAAAATGAGGAAATATCCCTCTTGGTATGAATTTAATTCATCAAGCTAAACTTGGTGAGGGTACATCAGCATAAAATTAGAATGAGGCTGTTATGAATCAAGGAGATTCATGTCTAAATTGCATCTTACAACTGAGATATACCACAGCTTGTATATCTGAGAAACTGAAAAAAAAGGCATATTTCTTGGTTATATATAAGATAATCAATAAGCAGATTTTTAGTATAAATGTTCATAGGGAAAAGAAGTGTCAACAGAAGAAATAATTAGAAAAGGGTAATGTAAGTGTGAAATATAAAGATCTAATAAAATTATAAATATGAGAAAATCTCAACCATTCAGTTATTTTTTCAGCTTCATTCAGTGTCATACTAATGCTCAAGACTGTTTTGTTGGTTTGGAGGTTTGTCAGGGTTTTTTTGCATTGTGGGTGGGGCTATTTTAATTTGTTATCAAGAACACTACTTGTAAATTATGGTACTGAAAGCAGAAAGATCATAGTCAGAGTACTCTGACAGATTCTAAAAGACTTCAAGATTTCTTTTTGTTTAATTGATAGATATTTAATATCTCAGCACGCCCAATGCACAGCTGCTGCAAGTATCACAGCCCAAACAGTAAAATGAGCTCTCCATAATTTGATCAGTCAGTGTCAACATGATGAAAATAAGAAAAACATCGCTGTCTTAGATATCTTAAAATTTGGGGAGGTGAGGAAGGGAAGGAGGACTCATTTCATCACATAAGACTGTTCTAATGACTGTCGCCCTGTTCTAATTGACTTGCTCACCAATTTAGAGTACTATATTATACACCACTCATCATTGTCACCAACAGTAGTTAAGGACATTGCAAAGTTGTCAGTATAACACAATTATCTCTCAAATATTTCTTCTTCTAGTCCTTTCCCAATCTTTCAAACTTGTCATGAAAGCACACCCAACTGCGTGAGCATTTAATTCCAAGAAATATTGCAGTGATATAATCTGTCTGAGAAGCAACAAAATTGAAGAAAGGCTGAGTCAACCAATATTCTATCTGATGGGAATTAATAGAAAGCAGTATTCTGAGATGCTACCATATGGAAGCATTGCACTTCTGTTACATAAAACAGTCACAGAATGAAATGACCATTTGAGAATATGAATTTAGATAAAAAACAAAAAGGAGGCTGAGGTGGGGTGGGGTGGAGTAAGTAATTCTAAGTGCTCTTAATTTATTACTTCTGTCTTCATCTGGTTTGAGTACAATTATTTGGTTTTCTTCAGTAAAGAAGGATCAATCTTTCTGATAGTTTATGCGGTCAGATGTTATGAGGACATTCAAAACTGTATCCATGTCCTCTTCTATAGAGCTGCTCCCTAGTCAATCAATCCATTGCTGCAAGACCTTGTATTTGTCCTTATTGCTGTCAGCCCATTTCTTCAAGTCTGCTTAGATCCTCCTTGATGGAAAGTTTCTCATTGACTTTAATAACCAGTCCCCAGTCTAGGGCCATTGCAAACTTGATGAGAGTGAGCTCCATCTGTCCATCTTACCTCAGTGATAAAGAGAGTGGATGTCAGTGTAGCCCCCTGAATACTCTTGTCACAGACATCCAGAAAGACAACCTGAAACCACCACTTCCATAGAAGAAGAGAGAGGGATGTTTTTACACAGGCAAATAGTAACAGGCAAGGGGCAGTGGTTTAGAACTAAAAGAGGAGACATGCAGATTAGATGTCAGGAAGACACTCTTTACCCAGAGGGTGCTGAGGCACTGGTACAGTTTGCCCAGAGTAGTTGTGAGTATCTCATCCCTGGAAGTTTTCAAACGTGGGTTGGATGGTGCCCTGAGCAACCTGATCTAGGAAAGTCATCCCTGCTCAGGACAGGGAGCTTGGAATGAGATTGTCTTTAAGGTCCCTTCCAACTCAAACCATTCTACAATTCTATGATTCTGCTTTTGAGATAGTGTATCATGTGAACACTAACAGGCAGGACCTGGCACAATCCTGATTCAGTTCTGTATCTAAACTGAATTTCTTTGATGAAAATGCTGGGCCTCAGAATTATTGAAATATATCTTAAAGAGATCTGAAAATAGCTGGAACACTGCTTGACCAGAGCCAAATAATCTCCAAACCATACTTCTCAATATTTTACTGAGGAGATTGATTGCCAATATATTCTAATGGTTAGCAACACTTACTGTAAAGAAGGAACTGTTTACTTAAATTTTAGCCAGTAAGCCACATCACACAAAGAAGAAAATAAAAATTATGTATATAACTGTTATTCTACTCAAGGTAAAACTTAGCTTTGGTTAAGACAAACTAGATTACAATATGACCACAGCTGCAGAATACTGAATAATTTTTTCTTTGATAAAACCAGCCACTTCCCATATATTGCAAAGAGAAGTTGCTGTTGCAAATGCAGAACAAATGCTGAGCTCATTTCAGCTCTGATCAAAACTCAGTCTGGATGCCAAAACAGTGATGAACGGCATGATTTCTCCATTGCTTCTCTGCTACATGTGATTTTCTGTTGGCATACTGTATACTAATTAAAATGGCTATAATACACTCAAACTAAATTACATTAAAAAATAATTGAGATATACTAACTTCATGCATTTTATCATATATTTGTGTACATGTACATATAAATATTGTAGTCTGGCTTCTCAAATGATGGAAAACACCAGTCTTCCACTCAAGTATTGAAAGCCTATCTCAATAAAGTGTCTGGCCCCATTTTACCTAGATGCACAATATTTACATATTTGTATGCATTTATCTCCTAATCACTGCAATTTCTAGAGATTTACTGACAACAGAAAGACAGCTAACTATGTCAACACATTCAGATTTCAGTTTTCGAGAGTCAAATACTTAAACCTACAACATAGATCTAAATATGTTTGGAAATTTCACATTTCAGGAGTAATACCATGTGTTCAGGAATAATTTCTTAATGGAAAAGGTTGTCAAACATTGGAATGGTCTGCCCAGGGAAGTGGTGGAGTCACCATTCCTGGAGGTGTTGAAGAAATTATTGGATGTGGCACTTAGTGCAATGGTTTTATTCACAAGGTTGTGCTCAGTCAAAGGTTGGACTAGATGTTAGAGGTCTTTTCCAACATTAATGTTCCTATGATTCTATTTGGAAGCTGAAAATAGGATTCATGGCTATTTGGTATCAGCATATATTACAAAAAACCCCATATATTTCAAGGCCATCCTAGAATAAGATCTGTGTAATTTCTTTTGTAATTTCTTTCTGACAACTCTTCTGATTTTATATCCTGTCCAGTGGACTGTAATATGCTTAAGTTGAAATTATTTAAAACAAAACAGACACAAATTCATTTTACTACTCTTCTCCTGAAAGTTTTCTGGGAATTTTCCAGACAAAAGGAGGAGAATTAAACATAGGACAAAAATAGTCACATACAGATTACCTTGAGTTTTCTCTACACATAGTTTTCGTCTAAAAAATAAAATTAGATGACTGTTAGGTCATCTAGAGGACAGTAAATTAAAGAGTGAATAAACAAAGTCTTTCACAATAAAGGAAATTTTGGAACACAGATTTTCTCAGCGTAACAAAGTATGGAATCTGGCCTCAGAACTTCACCACAATAGACTAAATTAAGAATAACAGAGAACAATTTAGAATCATACATTATTAGGAAAAAAGGTTTTGTTTATAAACCATAAAAATAGGTATGCTATCAGTTGGAACACTACAGTATTTTGAGGTCAGTTTAAACAAACTTTCTCTCAAAAAGCTTTTCCTTTCTCCATATGCCTACATCATATATCTTTTAAGACCAGTTTATTGTCACTTTAACCTACAGGAATTTCTCCTCCACACACAGAGTTAGTAGAACAAAATCTTAGGGGGTCTTTAAAACTGAAATAATATTAGAAGAAATGTATACTGGATTGCACTTGTATACTGGACCAGAAGATGTGCAATCCAAATCTTGATTGCAATTTGACTTAATCATTAGTTCCTTTAAAAATAAATACAAGTAAATATACTTAGCTTCAAAAACACCAAACTGACCAAAAAAACTACAAAAAAACCCCAAAAACCACAGAGCAAAAACCAACCAAACAAAAATGGAACCTTTTTAGAAGTCGCTTTAGTTTCTCTCATTCCCATTGAAGGCTATCAAAGTACAACCACACATTCAGGCTTTTGCCAGAGCACTTGTGCAGAATTACAATTAGTAAGTAGTGATTTTCAATTAATTATAATATTCTACTTCCTACGGTCATCCCACCTTCTGAATTTGTCTTGCAAAATCATTTCTTCCCTGCATCATTTAATTCCTAACTTCTCTGAGCCAAAATCGTTGTCTCTGCTTTTATTTGTTATAATTTGTTAAATTATAACAAATGAAATTTTAATCTTGGAGTTTAATCCTGGAGTAACTGCCCTCATACCACTATTCACAAGAATAAAAAAAAATAGAGAAGAGCACAAAAAACTGCAGCAAGCAGGTAGATTTAGTAGTCTATAGGCCGTAGGTGGATTTCAGCATATTTACCTTCATTTGACTTAAACATTTAGACTGTCTGATTTCTAAATGTAGTTCTAAGGAGAATGTTCAAGTTAAGACAATCCAAATGCACTTAGAATTTTATGATTTTAGAGAATAATGAAAGAAAATGCTTCTAAAACAGAGAGAAGAATACTGAGAAGCATAACCCACAATCAAACAACACCATAGTGAAACATCTTCCAGTTTTATGTCATTTGTCAACAACCTGCTTTGATATTATACACAGGTAAATTATCCATGGATCCCAGGACCTTTGAGAATGCACGAAATCCATCCATTTTCTTTTTTGTTTTTTCCTAACACAATTTGATATTGCAACAAACTTTCAGACTTTCTACCCTTTTAAATATCCCCAATCAGTGGGCCAATTTCAGACTTACAACAATTGCTAACAAAACTCTGCACTTAGCAGTTAAGAGAGATAATTTACATGTTAACCAGAAACCATCTGTAAATACCCGTAAAAATCACAGAGGCTGCTCAGATTAAGAAAGATTATTTTGAATTTTATCTGAAAACTCAAAAGACACCTACAGAATACAGTTGAAGTTGTACTTTAAAAGTGCACAAAAAGCATATATTCAAATTTTTATAAGATAAGCAATAATGACAACATGATAAAGTAAAATTAGGATGCATATGGGAATCAACCACAGTCAGAAATGCAAATGACTTCTCTTGCTATACTGGAGTAGAACCTGGGAATTTGGTCCAAAACATTTATTGTAAAAGATAATTATATTTAAAGTGGAGAAAAATATAACAAACCTGTCTCCCCAATCAATTTGTGAGCTTTTAAATTGCCCAAATCAGTTGAACTAATAATTTGTGAAGGCATGCATGTTACCTAGAGACATGGGCATTATGGCTTATATGTTTCCCAAATGCTTCTAAACTTAAACTCCCTCAGAAGTAAATTATGCTTAGGGCCTGCTGACAGTTGTGTTGACCCACAGTGACCTAGTCTTAAGCAAGATGGCCATCAGCGGTTTCACACAAACTAAGTATGCCGCTCGATGTATCATGATGCAAGAGGACAGCACTGGAACAGGCTTCCTAGAGATGGCTGGTGCCCCCAGCCTGTCAGAGGCTGAGAGGAATTTGGACAATGCCCGTAACAATGTGCTTTAGTTTTTGGTCAGCCCTCAAGTGGTCAGGCAGTTGGACTGGGGGATCATTGCAGATCCCCTCCAACTGAAAATACTCTATTCTATTCTGGAAATAGCACCTCTGCAGAGAAAAGTTCTCGTAACTGAATCCACTCCTTGTGTACTATGACTATCTCTTCACTTACTTGTTACTTAAGGACACAGATGTGCTTCTGGAAAGGACAGTCAGAGCATGTGATGGCATTCAATGGGACCATCTGTTGACAGGCTGAGGGTCCTGAATCACAGCTTCGATTGATTGGCATCACTGGTGTACTCTGAAAGCCAGCAGACCTTAACTTATACTTAACAAGTATAAACCTTGGTCTTCACTGATCTCAGAACTACTGAAATTCTACAGCCTCAATCATGCAGAAGCAGATGTTTTTGGCTGCCAGATTCTCCTGAATCTAACAGAAGCTGGAGCTCAGCTAGCACTGAACTGTAGTTGCCTTTCACAGCTTCAAGTTCAGCATTGTGCTGATGGAGTCCAAGGTAAAGATCATTCTTAGATGTCTTTTCCTTTACACTATATTGTCAAATTTACATGCATCCTTTGCTGATTTCCAAGCTCAGCATCTTTACTATCTGCAATGTAAGCACTCTTAATACAACCATGTAAACAAGTATATGAATGGACCTAGCAACTACAGCTCAAGGAACACTGTGAACATGCACAAAACTACTTAGTGGAGAGATGTCTCCAGTGTAATGCTCTCCTACTGTGAAGTTTAAGTACCATTTGACTTCACTGCAAGCAAGAACTAGACTTATCTAGCAAAGTGGCTACACTGATGTACAAGATCTAACATCTCAGGTTAGAAAAGAAAAAGACCATTCAGTGCCTAAACTAGCTGAAGTTTATATACAATTTACAGCCTTTAATTGAAAAAGTAGAAAAAAAATACTAGAAGCCTAAGAACAGAAATATTAATTCCTTTTTTTTATCTTTTCAAGGTCTTCTATTTTACTACCTGAAAATACAACCTGCCTGCCTGCAATTACATAACAAATTCTACTTGAATGCAGTAAGCATCACATTCCCACAATGATTGATGACAGATGTCCAATCATGTTCTTGTTACTGGGTGGGATCAGCAAAGCAGCTGCCAAAGGCCATAGGCAAAACCAAAGAAAAGAACAATGCAAATTCACAATTAGGGAGTCTCTGGGGTGTGGGAGGAGAAAGATTTGGGCATCTGCAGATTATTGCAAACCTGGTTTTATTTTGGAGAGAAAAAAAGCCTCATGCACTTTCAAGTTCTTGACCAATTTTTTGTCCCATAACTATCCTTTAGAACTCATAGGTCGCTGTATCAACTGTCATATGTTTCCCACATTAGACAGCCTGGACCTTTTCCATCAGCTGCAAGAAATTTTCAACATATCTGGTATAGGCTTTGTCATCAGCTGCTATAGGCTCTGTGCATAATGACTATCAATTCCTTCCATTGGCTGCTATGCTCTTTGCAGACCCTAGTGAATCTCTCTTAGCAACTACAGCAGCCTTTCACAATACGTAATTAAACTAATACATTTATAGAGAGCAAAACCCTGTAACAAAGAAGAAGCCCTTCCCCATTAGTTAGTCCTTTTCCATTTTTTCCTCACTGCCTTATGTGATGCTGTAGGAGAGACTGATCTGACAACATTAAACAGAAAAAAAAAAAAAAAAAAAGGAAATCATCACTTCAATCAGTTCCTAAACCAGTTGATTTTATACAGAAATAAAATGCTGAAGGAAAAGAAGAATGCACCTGGAATGAGTGCCTAAGGCTAGGGTCAGGACATTTTTCTTTTCACAATCATTATGGATCCTTCCATCTCAAAATTCTAGCTGCACTATAGCCTCAGGCTGTGATTCCACAACAGTTAACATCAACCTAAAATGTCACCCTTGGAGTCCCTCTCCCTTGCTCTGTTTCAGGAAATAAACTAGGAGGAGACTGTCCTTACAAGAGAAAACAAGACAAGTAAAAAACATTTGCTGATTTTCCCTGCCTGAGCTAGCTCATCACCAGATCAGATGAGCATCAGTGTCAACAGAACAGATTAAGGGAAAGACCTGCATCACAATCCTTGGGCCAAGGCAGGCAGGAACATAAAAGTGCTGACACAGCTTGGCTTCAGATGCAACAGAAGTGCTGCTGCTTGGTTTTTTTTTTTGGTTTTTTTTGTTAGAAATTTTATATTGTTACTTCACTGAAGACTTAGTCTGATTCAGACTCTGACACCTGCAAAACTCTGAGGGTACCTCAGGGGTATCACCACAAAACTCTTGGTGAGGTCTACAAAACCTGTTTTAGTTGGTTGGTGATTAAATTTAGGTGTACCAATACAAAATGGGAATAACTTTGAGAAAAATATAATCAAGATCCACTTTATGAATGAAAAAGCATTTTCACAGCTGAATTAAAAACTGTATACATAACTACATTAAATGGCTATTTACAGAACAATTCATAAAAGGAATATAGTTTTCTCTATGAACAAGTAAAAAATACGTAGGTAGTCATTGATGCTGTGACTAAAATAATGTTTTATCAGAAGAGACATAAAAAGGAATTAAGAAAAAATGGAAGTGAGTAAAAATTAGAATTACTCCATTTAATATAGAGGAATAATAGCTAAAAGATAAGTAAACTAAATATTCATAGCACTCTTTTAAAAAGAAATGTATTCTTAAGAATAAGCAATTTGATATTTTACACATCTGTGAAACTACACTGTTTTTTGCACCTAAGTTATAAAAGAAAGTTGACTGTTAAAAATTAATTGTGAGATTTTTAACTACCACTTACCTCTGCCTAACATACAATAAAAAGAAAATGTCTAGTTTGGGTAGTTTTCTAATGATGGTGAGGGAATCATTATTCTGCTTCACTGTCATGGTTCAAATCTCAGAGCTCAGGTAAAGATTTAAATTAATTTAGGCTACCTTTTAGTTACACTTAGAATAATGCACCTAGTAATTAAGATAACAAACCACTGGAGAATTACATAGAGAATGTGATTCTTTTTGTTTAAGATTTTAACACCCTACAGAAAAAGGCTGCCATTGAAGACTTCTACAGAACAATCCCAAAGTGCATCTGCTTTGATATTACAGATTTATTTATACAAAATATACCTTATTCACTAGAAAAAAAACTTGGACATAATCAACCTCTGAAGGTTTTAATGCTAAAGAAAAACATTTATAATGAGATTGCATAATAAAAAAAGACAAGGGTAGACAATTAGAAGACTTTCAGATGTTTACATATCCCTACCTACATAAGCTGTTACACACTAACTAACTGTACCTCCAAAGAAGTAGTTCAGAATACTAACCAAGAAAGACTACTACTGGGGGGGGGAAGCCACACTGTATGAAAAACACACGTCAATTTTACAATACAGATCTCAAATTGATTTAAGAAAACATAAATGGAAATTAGATCAAAATCTTGAGAAAAATTAATTAACTTAATTATCTTGAAAGCTAAACTCCAAACTCCAGAGAAACAAAGACATAAAAGTAGAAAATTATCACAGAGGTCTCCAATGTCTGCTGGAGGGCAAAAAAATTGACATTACCTTACTATACATCCATTTCTATGTTAAAATCAAAACAAAATTAAAAACATTGACAATGAGGTAATTACCAGAAGTGATCAATTACAGAAGAAAGAATAGAGTACTGTGAAAAACACTGACTTCAGTCAGAGCAGTACTTATGCTTCCCTTAGGTAACTGTAGGTTTGAAAGCACATGCACTTTAGAGAAAAGGCAAAGGCTGAGTCAACACAGCATAAAGGTCTAATATTGTAAATTTCATATTAAATATATATATATAATGATAAATATAAAAATTTGGTGGGTTTATCCCAAATGCTTAATAGTTAAATGATATCTGCTACACAACCAACCTGAAGCGACATTTCTTCAACTTTATTTTAGCATTAACAACTTTCCTCAGAAAAAGTGAAAATTACCCACTGTTCAAAGCAAAATGTGGGAACTTGGAAGAAAGAGATCACTAAAGCAATAAGACAGTCACAGTTAACAGAAAACCTGTAAGAATAAAGGTCCAAGACTGAAGGTCCGAGAAGGCATAACTGCATTCAGTAAATATGCAGCTAGAGCCTTGTTTTAACAAAAAAAATTCCAAAAATTTAACTCAAAAAAATGCCTAAAACAACCTCATTCAAAGCTATCCAGATTGTGATCTTGCCAATATTCTGTTTTACTAAGTAGAAAGTCTTCCATGGTAGGATTAATGCCCCATTGAGCATGCTACAGGAGGATATTAATTTCAGAAATAATTTCCTGCTACTGCTTGTTTGAGTACTTAGTTTGCAAGATTAGTCTGCTTTATTTGCCTCTCTATTTCATGACTTTTCTGCATTCAAATTAATTTGCAAATCTAACCAAAATAACTAAATAACTTTCACTAAAATAACTTTGACATGCTGATGGTGTTTGTGTTAACAAGTTAAAAGAAACTGCATATAATTTCATAATCAAGCGTAGACTCTGGTTTTGTATTGCATTTTGGAGCTATATCCACTGTGTTATTTCACCTTAAGAAAATTTACTAATTGAAAAAATTGAAACCGAGGCCTTTACAAGGTTGCAAAATGACAAGACTATATTATTTTTTTCCTTCAATGGTTTAAAGAAAGGGGAAGTTCCACAACATTATACCCCAGTCTATTTTGCTACTTGTACAAATTATTTTCATTAAAAAGCCTGAATATTTCTCAGGGTTTTGTTGATACAATGTGTCTAAATTCCATAAGAGAGCAGGTCATTTTTAATTTCAAAACAGCATTTTTAAAAACACAAACAAACAATCTCACTTAAAATAATCACTGTTGTGAAACATACACATTAAAACACATCTATAACATGAACACATGACAAAGAATTAAGGATATTATAATAGCAATTGAGCCATTTATTAAATAGTTGCAGTGAATCTTGAACTGCTTTATTAACATCTCATTAATAAGAACAAGTAGTTAATGTAATAAACTTCTTAATTTTAAAAAAAGTCAGCATTCTACTTCTTCTGGACAGTTTATCCCAGTCATCTACTTCACAATAAAATGCACTGATATCAGGGACAGAAGAGTGAGAATTAGTTCTCTGTGTCCCTTCTTTTCCTCTCATCCTTCTTATAAGGTTTTGTTTCCATACTGGTTATGAACAGCTATTAATGATCTCCAGCAAAGAGTACTAAGCACTTGCCACTCAATATCCAAGTTCATTTATGCATAAAATGCACATGAATAATATGGTAAATAATTATTTAAATGTATCAGAAATCTTCATATTTTTTCAGTGTTTCTTAGACATTATGAGATGTGCTGTATTCACCCAGCTCAGCACATAAGTTGACAGACAAGTCCCCTCAGACTATATGTTTTTTAAGAAAATCTGCTTTCATCTGTTAAATCTGCACACTACACAATGGCAATGGTGGTGTTCCATTTTTTAATAAATTAAATATTCCAACTGATGGTTTGTAACCTCAGAAATTCTATTCTGTCACATAAAAAGAAATTCAAATAAAATTAGTCTTCAGGTATTATTTTCTCTCCAAAATATTTCTTCTTGCTTTTTTATACAGCAGCCTGTGGACAAATATATTACTCATCTCTTTCATGAAAGCACAGAAAAAATCTAGCGGTCCTCATATAGACACTTATATTTTACAATATTCTGTTTTATTTCAAAATCCAGAATCATGTTCTAGGAGAATAGAAGCTTTTTTTCATAAACAGAAGTTATATCAAAACATTTCATCATATAGATACCATTTAACTAATTAAAAATGTATTCAATAAATAGACTTGCATGTATTATTCAGATGATGCCGTATGTTTACCTTCACTGCACAAAGGTCAAACAGAGAAAGTAAAGCATCTTTCTTTTTTTGTCACTTTATTTTAATAAGCTCATTAGTATTTAGCTAGAATGCCGAGAAAAATATGTAGATTTCCCCTGAAGCTGTTTGATGTGTTACTATCTTGCTTTAACCCATTTTTCTTACCTTCAATTTCTTTCTTAATTTAGAAGGAGAAAAACCTGCGATTTGCATGTTACGGAATTTTCTAGCAAACTCAAGCAAACCGCATTTGATCTAGATTTCATTCTGGTTTTTCCTTACCTGACATGCAACAGGATTACCAAGCAAAAAAACTCATCTAAATAGACTTCTGGTAAGAGGACAGTCAGACTTAAGTTCTGCCAAGCAATCATTAAACTGACCCAAATGACAGGTGTCACAAACACATCAACTCTTGCTTTTAAAGTGTGTCTCTGGACCAAAATGTACTGAACACTTTAACTAAGAGCAATTAATGGGAGCAGTAAGCAAACACCCAAGAAGTCCTTCAACGATACGTTCAGAGATCTCCAAATTCATTAAAATTTTGTTGCTCTACTCATTTTCAGTTTCCTTAAGAGAGGCTGCTTTGAATTCGACAGATATACCTGTTCTCGTTTTTCTTTATGGAGTCACAAAACAAAATTGTTTCATTTGGAACAAACACAATATTTCAAAAACAATGGGAAGAGATTCTAAACCTTTAAATTATTCCTTGGGTACAATTCTTATCTGAATGGAGATTTGTTCCAAATTCTCTCCTGAGCGAGGGAGATGAGGATGTGGTCCATATCACCTCAGATCTCTGAGATTCTACCACATGTCTAGAGGGAGAATTTTATGTGATGTAGTGTTCCGAGCTAATTTATACTAATTCTGTTGGGTTTTTTTTAATACAAAGGCAAATTAAGATGTCTCACTCATTAAGGGAGCACATATGTATCAAATCTCTCATACATTTTTTTATTTATGTAAACATCTAGGTCAAGCTGCCTCAAGCAGTGAAACATGGGGAGATTGAGCTGGCTGGAAATTCTTTTTGGAACAGGATTCTGGGCAAAGATGAAAAGGATCTGAGGCCTCATTCACAGCATACATTTAAGTGCTCCGTTCTTTCTTAAAGATCATGCTAACATCCCTTCCTTTTTTTTTTTTCAGTTTTGCAAATTCCTAGGAAAACTTGCACACAAAGTTATCTCTACTTGGCAAATTCTGGTGTCTTCCTGAGAGGTGAGTTGAAATTTCCCAAAATAGAATGGACTCTCCAAGATCCACATTTCAGTTGCATGACATGACAGCATCTATTTTGCCTCATTCACTAAAAGGAAAAGGGCAAACACTCCCCAAAAAATAACACTACAATTTCAAATTCTGTTAACTGGGTAGTGTTGAAAATACCACAACAACGTTTTGGCAATTTTAAGCAGATCTAACATTCGTTACAATATTCTTGCCCAGTTCTAGTATTCAGCAGTGCTATATTCTCAGGCTTGCACTTACTTCTTAGTATCTTGATCATCAATAATTGCATGAAGAAGCGACAGTTTTATCCTGCATATCCAACTACAAGCTTTTATGCAGTTTATACATAAATGCTTCCAAACCTAGCTGTTAACACTGAAGTCTTGTTTAACCACTCTTTTTCTTTGTTCTAGCTTTCATATAATACCATGCCAATTATTTTAAAATAGTGTTTAACAATTTATCTTCTGAATTCTATTTCAAAGTGTTTAGCGTAGCTAATATACTGTGTCAAATAGTTAACAGCTGCTGCAGGTAACATGCTCTGCTTCTATATAAACTTAATGCCCTGGATTGGAAAGCAAAATAAAAAAGTCATTTTTTCCTGAAGAGAGTTTTACTTTGAAACTAGTCTATACTCATAAATATGTACCTAAAAAAAATGTAGAATTGATTTAATTTTCTTCGTATGTCAGTCTGTGACTATAGTCCCTGCCCACTGTTGTTTATGGCTCTTGATTGGCAGTAGCAGAATGAAGTTACTCAACTCAGGGCTTCAGGTTGGAAGTAGTGTCTTATATGAGCAGTCCTTCAGCCTGTAGGGTCCTAATGGTACCTGAGACCCTGCATGGGATATAGCCCAATACTAATAGCAATCGCTTTAAAAAAATCCCTTCCTCCTGGCAGATTCAACAGAGAAGCAAAGAGCCAGTTGAGTATTAAAGTAAAAATAGTTTTTTTCAGGAGGACATTAAGACACTGAGAAGACTGTTAAACTCACCACAGTTTGAAATTATAGAAGGATAAAAATTTGAACTAGTTTCCAAAGCATCAGCTTTTGATTCACAATAAATATGCTCGAAAAGGGATTTATAATATTGCAGTTAATCTTCTAAGTGCTATATTTGCTCATAAGGCAATGTTAAAATAAAATTTATGATAAGAGGGCAGTGCTAGGTTAACTGAAGGGAAGACATTAGATGTTAAAACCCCGTATAAAACAGTCTCTGAGATCGTAGGGAAGTGGGGAAAAATCATCAAATTAAATGATTTATACCTAAGAATAATTTCTGATTGGAATTACCATCGATAATTGTCCTCCATATGCCAAGATAATTTTGAGGGAAATAATGAGAGATTCATTGAGAGGTACAAAAATCTAATATTTTCTTTTAAACAGTTTTCTTGTCAGATATTCTTGTTTCCACACGACTTCAAAGTTGTGCTGGTTTTGGCCAGGGTAAGGTTAACTTTCTTTAGAGTAGCTAGTACAGATTTTTGCTGAACACAGGGTTGATAATATAGAGATGTTCTGTTACTGCTGAGCAGGGCTCACACAGAGCTAAGGCCTTTTCTGCTTCTCATACTGCCAGGCTTGTGAGCAGATTGAGAGTCCATGGGAGGCTGGGAGGTGACACAGCCAGGGCAGGTGACCCCAGCTGACCAAAGGGACATTCCAGACCACATGACATTATGCTCAGTATATAAAGTGAGGGGAAGAAGGAGGAAGGAGGGGACATTTGGAGTGATGGTGCTTGTCTTACCAAGCAATCGTTACGTGTCATGGCTCCCTGCTGTCCCGGAGATGGCTCAACATCTACCTGCCCATGGGAAGCACTGAAATAATTGTTTTTCTTTGCTTATGTGTGCACAGTTTTTGCATTTCCTATTAAACTGTCTTCATCTGAACCACAAGTTTTCCAGCTTTCACCCTTCTGATTCTTTCCCCAGTCCTGCTGGTGGGGGAGTGAGGATGCGGCCGCATGGGGCTTGATTGCCAGCTGGGGCAAAACCACGACAAAAGTAATAAAGGAATCATTGTCAGAAACAGACAGCAATATCGGATGTATTAGAAAACCTTGTTCAAGAGGATTCAAGTTCAGTAAGTTAATTGAAATCAATACAGATTCGGTTTTCTAGCAGAAATGAGGCCTACACGGACAATTATGAAATTAAGTAAAATTAATCCCTTGTCTTCTGGAACTACTGTTAATTGGGATCAAAGTTTGACCTATTGTCCAACAAGAAACTTTTCTATAAAATTGGTACTAAAATGCATTAATAAATCATTAATACAGTTTAAAAAACCAGGAGTATTAATGGAATAAATAGGATCAATAGTTAACGAATGGACAAACTCATCTCATTTAAAGTTTGACTTTATCCCCTACAAGTGATACTTGATACATATCCCGTAAATACAGAAATATACTGGGGGTTTTTGCTTCCGTAATATATACAAAGCATCACATGATTGTAACTGCATTAATGATGGTATTATCACTTGATAATCTTGCACTTTTAATGAGATTTTGTGCTTATTAATGTTGCCTGTATAAATTTTTCAGAGAAAAGAAAATCTCACAACAAGTCAATACAACAGAGCAGATTTTTTCAAGGATTGTCCATTTACAACATAGGACTATATTTTTATTAGTCTTCAATAGAGAGCTCAGTAAAGAAAGCCAAACTGCTACACCGTTTTTGCATTGAAATAAACCTTCTACAGACAATATAAAATACATTTCATATGAGTAGAAAAACTTGGTTCAGAGACTTAACAAAGGCTTTCCTGCATGAGTACTATTATGTTTGAATGGTAATCGTACACAGCTAGTGTTTTCTTAATGTCCTGGGGAGCCTGATCATTGTAAATTACCTGTGACATCTCATTAATCCTCTTTTTCCTCACAAACGCATAATTAATGGTAACATTGACAATAATACACAAATTAGCTAAGTGACGCTTTATGGTGTTGGTTTTGATTAACGTCAGGAACCCAAAAATGACATTAATGTAATGCAGATCCCAAAAGGCAACCTGCACTTTGACCTCAGACATACATTTTGTTTGCACCATCACAAAGATTAATCCTTCCCTGGATGAAGACAAGACAAAACTCTGGCCACTGGCATTGCGTGCTGGGCTGTCGCTGAAAAACAAACTGCCTCAATTGCATTTGTTTAAGAAGGAAATCTTAATGCATAGAAAACAACGGCTTAGTGTCATTTCCTATTGTCTCGTTAGGACAAAGATAAATGAGCTACTGTCATGATTTAGATCAACTGCTTCTCTGCTAACTTCTATTATTTGCTTATTTATGGACTAGTGTTTAATTAAAAGCATACCTAGATACAGAATTGCATAATAAATTAAAAATGCTTTTTCACTTAATACGTGCTTATTTAAGGGATCAGCTTGTGTTTAAACTCTTCAGGTGGTGTGGTAGACACAATACTTATGTTACAGGAACAAACAGGTAGTGGAAGACTACTGAAATGAAGCAATATCTTTATCCTAACTTGAACTAACAGGATCAAAGGCACAATTTATGCCACTAAGTTAAAAAAGACCAAGTCTTTCAAAAATATATATTTATTGTTTCAGAAGATGAATTTATACATATATGTATAACTGAAGGTATGTGGCTCAAAACAGTTACAAGACCCATTTCCCAATTTAAAAGCACTGTTTGCAACTACCACACCACCTTAGAAACTAAGGTTAATTATGATTATATATGCAGATACTTCTTTCAATTATTTCATAAATTTTACCTTACAGAATGCACAAAACCACAAAAAATGTTGCGGTTATTTTGATACGCAAAACCTTCTAGATTTCCTCTAAAACAGGGTATTCTCTCATCACTTTTCTCTCATTATACATTTTGTTGAAAATCTTTATCTGTAAAAAGCAATGACTGATTTAGTGATAGTTAATATTTTTACATGCATCATATTTTGTAAGTAAAAAACCATAACCAGACTCCCCTAAAAAGTGTGGAACACTTTATATTTCCCATTGCAATAAAATACAAGTTTGTCTTCAATTAATGTGATAATTTTTTTTTAATATCTCCTGTTTTGTACTGGTTCATTAATATGGGCAGATGAATAGGTGTAGGTTTAACTCGAACATTCCAGGAACGAGGAAGCAAAATCACACAGCAATATAAATCACAAAAAATATTTTAATACCACAAATATAAACAGAAAAATGTAGTTCAAAACAGAATACTAAAAGGTGTACTGGGTAGAGAAAACTTTTCAGACAGCTTTAATTTTTTGATTATAATAATAAATATATAATATAATTAACATATAGATTTTCACCCTTTTAGCTTTCAAATGTCTTATCAGCTGATCTTAACTGCTGTACTTAAAACTGCAAGGGATATTTGGAATAACTTGTGTAGCTTGTCAACATTATTTTTGAGTTTCATTTCTCATTAGTATAAATTTTAAAGTTTTTTTCTTTTGCAAAACATACTAAACTTTCCCTAACTCACAAATACATTTTAAAGCACTGTAGAATTTAAGGGGTAAAAGGGAATCCCATAGAGGCCATATATTTACTCTAACTAACCAAGACATAAATCCAGATTACCGCAATAAATTATTTCTATTATTTGAACAGAGTAAGTACAGTATCACATTTGAAAGACTTTTGAGTTTAATTCATATCTTAAAATTGACAAAGACGGACAATCTCAGCTACATCAACTGAAATGTACTGATGAATATGGTATATACAAGCTAGACCCAGGAGCAGAGACAAATCTGTTCTTTATATCACCATTGTGGCATAAGGTCATTCAAAATGTAATTGTACTTATTTGTAAAACATAAAAAATTGTCTGGTTGGAGCTGCAAATTTTAAATGGCTTTGTCTGTGCAGTAATTCTTTATCAGCTAGTATTAACCTAGCAATTCTTTGTTTGATACACAATTTGCTGGCAGACTACAGTAACCATTTGCCACTTTTACTTTGCTGACTTAATATTCAGGCAGATACAACAGAAACCTCCTAAAGACACATCTGGAAAGAAATCAGCCCACTTTTAACCCTTCCAAGTTATCTCAATTTCCTCTCCACCACAGATATGACTAATATTTACCTATTAGCCTGTATAATTTTTATTCTTTCAATTCCATGACAGCCTTGTAGAAAGCAATCTGTCAATAGATACATTTAAAGAAATTATTTGTTTCAACATTTAAGTGCTGCATATTGACTTTTAATATTTAAAAATGGATACAGCAAATTTTTTTTAAAAGCCTATAGAATTTTGTGCACACATGTGCATGTGAAACGAAGTCAGTAAGGAAAGGAAAGGAAACAATTTTCTCACAATTGTGTAAGGAAACAATTTTGTTACAATTCACTTTACACTAGTACTTTAGCAGTTTCAAAAAATCTTATTCAAAAACATAATCTTATCAGAGCTGTCTGTCTATCTAAAATTCCTGTTTGTTGATTTTATCTTGAAATTCAAGATCTACTTGAATTCTATAGCTGAATGATATCTATGGTTAAGGCATTTCCTTATTTCAGAGATTTACATTAACCTGATGAATAAGACAGGTCCAGAAGGCAGCGTCAATTTAGGTTTCCTTTACAGTTTAACATCATCAAAATATTTCCATAAACATGAAAGAACACTTAAAACAGTTAAATATGGGTTCAGTTCTATCTCCTCAATATACTGCAATTCATATAAATATGATTCATTAAAAATATATGCAAAAGCAATGTGGTGTTAAACATGCATAGAGGCACTTTTCCCCAGCTGGGTTTAACATATATGTCTCTAACTGTATTTCATCATAGAACACAACAGTGTATTTTCAAAAAAGATACACAGAATTTTATAAGGCCTTTTATATATTCACCTAATTCACAGAAAAATGGTTTTCAGAAAACACAACATTCTACATTTCAAGAACTTAATACTTATTTCACCACCATAAATATTTCTTGCACTGATGGAAGAAAATTTTAGACATGTCAACATTTACCTGTTGCTCTCTGAAATACTGTACAGTGACAACATGCTTAGTTACTTAACCTAGCTGTTGAATTGAGCAATTACTTATACAAACATTCTTTACATTTTCATCTGCAGGTGTTTCAATTTGTTTTCTAAATACTAATAAAAAATTAAAATAAAATCCAAACAACATGATGCACATATACATGGATTTGTGTGGTTTTCTCCCATTTTTTGAGAGAGAAGTAACAACCCTATTGAGACTGTACTTTATGAAGGACTTTAATGAGATTTCTGACTATATATTTTTACCAAGAATGTCAAATAAGCTTCAAAAGCAAAAGTAAACCGTAATGCAAGTGACACGTACTAAAAATAGCCCTATAAATCTGTTCATTCTGTTTAGATAGTCTCCTAAGTAGTAAAACGCAAGACTGTTTAGCTTTATTAGATGTTATGGAGAAAACTAATTTTGGGGAAGTAGGCCACTGATAGTCTTATCCTGTTGTAGTGCAACACAGTGAAGACAGCTATTTTTAATCTTCTGTATTATCTTAGTAATAATTAGGTAAAACCTTTTTAAGGGGATTTTTTAGAGCCATAAACATACAAACTCAAAATAGATACAGATAATTTTCTCTTTTAAACTAAGGTTGCGAACAAGCTATGTTTTGCTAAAACAAAGCTACACATCTCAAAGAAAAATTTACAATCCATTTTAGCCTGTCAAAGCAGTTCCAGTGTTTCCTACAAACAGCAGCTAAATCTTAATATAAATCTCTTTACTGAAGGATTTTTGTAAAAAATGAACCCAAAAATTTGCAAAAACAGGCTGCAAAAGTTTTACATTTCAATTTAAGATATTACTGTTTGAAAAAAAAAATCAAAGAGTGAATCTGGAAAGCTGTACCACATCATACGAAAAAGTACAAATAAAGGGGAACATATTTTAAGCCTTCTTGTATAATCTGAGAGTTTTAAAATCTCTTTTTTCTACATCTGAAAAATGATACTAAGCAGAATGTTAACATTGGTTGCATTTTTTATGTTTGTGCCCAAAGCGACAGCACTCCAGGGCTTTGTTTTGGGATATCTTAATTAAACCTAAGGATGGAGAAATAGATCTATACAGAACTGCACTAGGACTACTGAAGACAGACAAGGCTCAAAACTTAGCACCAATCCTTCTAGTCTTTTCAAGAATATAAATGGTAAAAACTGTCATAGCAGTTCCTTCTTATTTTTAAACCAAGGCATACAGCATACAATGAACCATTTCAAGAAAATATGATGGCTGAAGGGTTTCTGCCTTTGCTACAGTTCAAGATAAAAGTGTAAAATAGCAGTTTTAGCGCGGCAGTTATTACAACCATAATACTCTAGTAGACAGTGCCAAGAAGTCATTAATGCAATATATATCTCTTTGATTCCTAAAATGCCAAGTTAATGGGCCAAATTTCACAATACCTTGTACTTGCAGTGCTGTCATTTTTTATAGCTATCAACTAAAAATAGCATGGCAGATATTAAACAGGCATTTCTTGTACTGACTTCAATTTTGTTAATCTTATAGAAAGCTAAAAAACCCCAAAACCCCAACAGCTTAAAGAGGTTCTCATTCTTTTAATTTTGAATGTATGTTTCTGTGTATGTGTGTGCATCTACAATTTTTGAAAATATCAAAGTAGGTTTTTGCATCTCCATTCAAAATATAATTGGTTATACTAAATGAATCATCAATTAACTTGTTCGGATTTTCCAAATCTGGGGAAGATCTTAATTCCTAAGTTAAATATTACTTATCTGTAAAGAAGTTACATATAACTGTCTGTATCATTCAGTCTTTTTCTACACACACATACATATATAAATTCAGATAAAGAAATATATTTAGTGTAAATCTATTATCAGCATGGGAGAACTAATCACTGAAGCTCATAACAGCAGGGACTGTAGTAGTTTGCTTCTGGTTGCATACAAAATTAAAAATAAAAAAAAAACCCAAAAACAAAAACAAAACCTAAGCATACCCGAAACAAAAACTACGTTAAATTGAGAAAATGTAAGTGACTCTTACTGTGAAGGAAAATGTACACAAATACACCCACAAGAAAGAACAGGCAACTATGCATTTTAGAACAAGACACCTATGAAATGTGTATTTCTATACAGAACATATGGAAAACTTAAGAAGTCCATTTTCAATATCTATCAGTTGAGATAGCTACCAATTTGGTACGTCTCTGTAATATATTAATATTTTATGTAAAAGTGACACTGTGGCATATATTAAATTTGCTAACAATGTAATGGAAACACAGTGTGAGTTTGAAGGGAAGAAAATAAAAAGAATAGCTAGAATGCATGCTCATGCTAAGACTACTGACAATAATTCTCTAACCTCTCACAAATTACATTTTAGCTACTGTAGGGTATGTATAGGCTCGTCACAACTAATAACATTTTTCTTTCATCAGGTTTGTGTTAACATTCTGCAAATCCGAAATGTTTACTGTAACAAAGTAATGCATTATATAGATAGCATATGGTTGCTGGCTTTGTTTATATCATTTTTAAATATCTGAAAGGACCGGTTGGGCTAAAGAGCAGTGTTATTGCTTCCACAGTCAGTTGATGAGTTGTTTAATAGTATTTTAAATGTTTGTTAATGATAGTCTCAATGAAACAGAAAAGCACAGAAGCAATGCAGAATAGCAATACCACAATAGTTACAAAGATTAAAATGCCACTAGGGGACAGTAGAAAGTCACAAAATGAGGTTCTGCTGAAGAAACCAGAACAAAAGGCCTTTCTTTGTCAAAAAAGAAATCACAAATATGCATTTCTAAATAAAAATCATTTCACATGTAAGGGTTTTAAAATTCTGCATTAAATAGCAATGCAGAAACTGGGAGACACTTGCATGAATCTATTTTTAGGTCTTTTATATTTATATCCATGTATTTTTAAATATGCAGCACGTTCCCTTTAACAAGAATAAATTCATATGTGAAAGAATTTATTTGCAGCATTTTTACAGTACTGTGATGTTCTTAAACTCCAAAAGGTATTCACCATTACACATTAATGAAAACATACAAACTGACCTTTGTAATACTGGTAGTTTACCTGGCAAAAAAATTATTAGATAGCGTATGATATTGTGAGATTTATGAAGCAGTAGAGATAAATGTCTAGAATTTGAGGATCTTAGAAAACGGTTAGGAAAAATCTGCTCTGTTATGGCCTAAGTATGGGCACACGCTCTTCACTCAAGAGCAAAGCAGTGCTCTTCAAAAACTCACAATAGATTCCTGTCTTCATGTGCTGAATCCCTGCTAAGTAAAGCAAAATACAGCATTACCTTTCCATGGGAAAAAAAAAAGGGGTCAAGATAGAAATTACACATCATTTTCCTTAATTTAGATCAGCCATGGTCTCCAAATAATATCTCACAGATTAGAAAGTTTGATCCAGGTAACTAGTTACAGAACTTTCACAGCTTGTATAAAAACACTCAAAGGTAATAACATCAGAGAAATCTGCTGGGCTTATAGGTCCTTCAGCTCACATGAGTATAGGAAGTAAATGTCTATTTTAGAAGTACTTAAAAATCTTTCATTACTAAAGCAATGCATTTCAACCTAGAAATTATCTAGGTATTGGGAGCATCTAATCCTCAGCCATGCATTTCACAATACATAGGAGATTATACACTAGCTATGGAAAATATTGTGAATTATTTTTTGTTTTCTCTGATTGCAAAAACACAAAAAGAGATTGCAGTTGCTGAAAGATTTCCCCATTCCAGAGGGCTAAAACACAGATTTAAAAGAGCAATGCAATTGTCTCCTCACATTATTATAACTGAAGTCATCTCATAGCAGCACCACAAGCTTGAGCACATAACAAACCTTAGACAATATCATTAAGCATTTGTTTGAAAATAGTAAATCTAAGAAGTGTTGTTCTATAATAAGGGATGGGACTGTTTTCAAGTGTAAAACTTAACTAACACTTCTTCATGTGTGAGCAAGGGAGAGTGAGGAAGTCTAATGAAGCAATGTATGTGGAACAAATACATAGGACAGGTAGACAAACACCCTGTGCTTGAAAAGACAACTCTTGTACTGTAACACTGAAAGGAGTGTGAGAGAGAGAGAGAGAGGGAGAGAGGGAGAGAGGGAAAGGGAGAGAGGGAGAGCGAGCGTGGTGTGGGGGTTGCAGAAATGTAGGAGAAGATGAAAGGGAGAGCGTTGGGTAGGAGAGAAAGGAGGGGAGGAGACAGGGAAGGCAGAAGGGAGAGAGGAAGTGAGGAGAGAAAGAAAAAAGAGAATCATCTGAAGTAACCCTAAATGTCTAAGAATTTGTATCAGACACCATAAGCATGGAGAAGACAACAACTTTAGAACAACAGCACAGACAAGGGACAGTCCAGAACTACAAGCCCATTTCTCATGCAGCACTGTCAAAAAAAAATTTTAATTGGTGTAGCACTTCAATACCTGGTTTAATGAAGCAACCCTCAAGGTAAATACACACACCACATGACTGAAAAACACAATACTGCCTTAACCTGTGATATTTTTGTAATCTTTCCTGTGAGATGGGATGTTTTGCTTTCAAAAAAATGTTTTGAACTACCTGGGTGACAGATGATTTAAAAATAGGCAGGGATCTATTCACTTGTATGAATGCAATAGGAGTCATTACTATGTCCTTGGAAACTCAGCTAAGATGTCTACTCTCAGGAAAAAAAAAATATTTAGAGGACAAAAGGACTTCTAGAAAATAACCCAGACAAAACACTTCAGCTAACAGTGTACTTCTTCAAGCTCTTTCTCAGACTTGCTGAACTGTTGTATAACACATCAAAAATACTATTTAATGATTTGCTGAAAAGCACAGGTTTATGATGAATTCTCAAACTGTAATTAAACATATTTTTTACAAAATTAAAACCCAAATTCTAAAAGGCAAAATGTGCTCAGAAATCACTGATGGCACTTAAATTAGTCACTAAATATGTAAGCCACAATAAATAGAATAAAGTCTGAAACTACAAGTCACTCAAATGCAAATGACTCTGAAGTTTTTATAGTTTTGTGTTGAAGTTCTCAGAATTTTATGGACACTACAGAAGTGATACCTTATCAGTACAAATGTTCAAAATACTAGCATCCTGTAAAAGGAATTCATATGCAGTGAAAGAGCGAAATCGTTAATTCAGGGTTAGTAAATATTTTTATACTCAGTTTTTTTAAAAAAATAGATTCAGAGATGTTTCAGAAGGCTGATTTTTGGATCCTTCTCTAGCACTGTCTTTGTGCCTTACTGCATTTTCAGCATATTTTTCCTTTTATTGGACTTCACATCTTTAAGCAGTGAATGATTTGTACTCACTTTTGCCTTAGCTTCCCACAGCCACTTTTTAAAATGCTTTACTATTTCTTCCAATTGCCTCTCAAGCAAGACCATTCTGCTGCAATACTTCTTCCTGCTATTCTCAAAACTCATCCCCCCACTGTTGTGTCCCTTCTCTACCTTTCTACTTCAAGATTCTCAGTGAATTGCTGTTTTTATTTCCAATGGCTCATGTCTCTCTGATGTAAATTCTTTCCTTGCTCTTCTTTCTGAGATTATCTTCATAACCTCAGAAAGTCACATAATAATGCAACAACCTGTGATTTGGTATTCCCCTATAGGTCAAAGTTAGGTTTTCCTATATCAGGATACACATTTGTAACAATTAAGAATCTTGTGCTCTGATATGTTTAATTTGAATTCTCTCAGAAGGATTATTCATTTACACATTCATTTAACTGTAGGATGTAGTTGTTGTTAGCTGAGCTCTGAAATTTCAATACAGTTTGTGAAAAACAATGGTCTATTCCTGTAAGAGGCACATTAAATGAGATGCTGTTGCCTGTCTTTGTATACAAAAAAAAAGCATTTGCACATAATTACAAAATGACATTGTTTGCAATAATATTTTGAAAACTGTGGCAATATCAGATTTTATATAGAAATTAATATTGAATGTCCTGTAACAAATTAAGGAAACTAGAATACCTCTTCTTTTTTAAAAATCTTTGTTAGTATTTTATTTCAGGCAAATCTATTTTTGAGATAACAACTTGCTTCTCTATACTCAATACAGCAAGCAATCTGGAAAAAAAGCAGTGCAAACATCCTAAAACTTAAATCTACTGATCTCCCATTTAATTCTTGGTACATGGAAAACAGTGGATAGTTCTGATACAGCACCTGATTGATATTTCCAGGGTGTGAAAACCTCCACCGTGAGATTAGGCTGATATTGCATATTCAAACACGTACAATGATATATTTGTCATTGCTATTGACCTTTATCTCTCCAGTTTCCTGACAACCTTCTACAGTTATTGACATTACAAATACCAGTGACAACGTGCAGGGCAAAGTATAACCTTTCATTTACCTTCATGTCCCTCAAATGACTCACATAGCTAGTTTCAACAAAAGCTGCAAACAATGATACTGTTGATTTTTTTTCCTTAACTTGCTAAAATGTTTTCCATTTTCCTCTTGTTCTCTGAAAATCATGCCAATAACTCACTACAAAGGAAACTATTTCAAATGAGTACAGGTAATTAGAAGTGTCAAGAAATCAGCAGAGTAGGGTGTCTGCCATCATTTCTGTGCAAAGAGTGCCAGATTCCCTTTCAAAAAGGTCTTTGTCATTTTTTAATAGAAGGTAATTAATGTAGACTACAGTAAAGTGTACAGGATCCCAGTCACTTGTCTTTCTTTCCTTAGAAATGGGACCATAAAGATGTTTTGATTTCTAGAAACAATCTCTGAGGTTATTTAAAAATGACATTTAATTACAAGCATAGTCTTTTCGGTACTTTCATTATTTGAAAAGCAAGAAGAGGCAGAATTTGGAAAGGGCACATTTACAAGGGTGAAAATAAAAGAAGTCTTCCTTTAAAAATTCCAGAGCTAAGTAGTTTGTTTAGAAAGTGACAGTATGATATCACATAACAGATAGTATCCACTGAGGAGAACACTAAAACCAGACCTGAATATGGAAATCTATCCACTTGTAGCTCAACATTCAACTGTCCAAATACAGAAAGGCGAAACATCAATGCTTTTGTAAAAAAAATTACAGATATTCAGCTTGCTGTATGTTATATACTAGTGGTAACAAAAACAATTATTTTGTCATTTTGATAACCATACCTCTGACAGACCAATGCAAATCACCTTACTGCTATACAAAATTTAAGATTTCAAACAAAATCATGCTCTTTATGGAAAACTATTTATTCTGAAATCCAAAAAAAATCAGAGAATCATGGAGTATGCTGAATTGAAAGGGACCCACAAGGATCATAAAGTGCAACTCCTGGCCCTGCAAAAGACACCTCAAGAGTCACACCATGAGCCCGAGAGCAGTGCCCAAACGTTTCTTGAATTCTGTCAGGCTGGTGCTGCAACCACTTCCCTGGGGAGTCTGCTCCAGTGCCTGACCACTCCTGGGTGAAGAACCTTTTCCTAATATCCAGCCTAAACTTCCCCTGACACAACTTCATGCTGTTCTCTTGGGTCCTGTCACTGGACACCACAGAGAAGAGATCAGGGTCTAGCCCTCCTCTTCCCCTCATGATGAAGTTTTAACAGCACTGAGGTCTTCCCAGTCTGTACTCCTCCAGGCTGAACAGTCAAAGTGACCTCAGCTGCTCCTTGTATGGCTTTCTCTCAAGGCCTTTCAGCATCTTCTCAGCCTTCCTTCGGATGCTTTCTAACAGCTTGATATTGTTCTTATACTGGGGCATCCAAACCTGTGTATGGGACTTGGGGTGACTCTGCACTAGTGCTGAGCAGAGCAGGACAGTCACATCCGTTGATCTGCTGGCGATGCTGTGTCTGCTGCACCCCAGGGCACGGTTGACTCCTGGCTGCCAGGACACAGTGGTTGTTAAAAAATATGTACAGAAAAACAGAAAGTCAAATCATTTTACTGCACTGAGATCAGTAACTTGCCTTCACGAGGAATTAAAGTCTTGTGACAAAACAACTCACCTTAATAAAAAGTATCTAACAATACATCTAATCAATTGCATAATCCTAGTATGCTACTAATATGAACAGATGTTCTTTGCTGTCACAAAATTATCCAGAACTTTTCCAATTCCAATACTTGTCTTGTTTCCCTTCATGTTTCCCATGATGTATCTGCCGTTTCTGATCCTTGGTAACACAGAGAAATAATCATTGAATTTAGAGAGTAAAATATTTCCTCTCTTTTCTGTTTCATTAAGACAAACATCTAGAGGGCCTCAAATTTATATTTGTATTGATACAACGAGGTATATCAATATAGAAATCTTATTTTAGACAAAAGATCATGTGTACAGAATATGATTAAACATTTTGAAATACAGACATCAAAACTTTTTTGATAATGAGAAAAGGTATTAAAAATCTGGGACACTGATAACAAGGCACAGTGTACGTAAGAAGGAATATTACAAAGTTTAACTTTGCATTTCCATCTGTACGTTCAGTAATAGAAGAAATTTATAATAACATTTACTAACACTATTTATTTGTGTTACAATGAGGTCATCCATTTGGATTTTAAGGCAAATAGACATCTAAAAGGAAGACGCTGACAACCTTCTGATTTATGTAAATCAAGCCTAACACATTTCATAGTCTGCATGTCACTGCCAACAGGAATTAAAAAGTAGTAACAAACATAAACAGCTCTCTGCTTTGTGGTTCAGAAAATATTTGATAGATCTTAGGGCAGAAATTTCCAGTCTCCAGTTCACATCTTTTTTCAAGCAATATTTCCTACTGCACAGGAATTTCACAGCTTTAGGTGCTCTCTCATTGGGAATCGCTTGTGCTGTATGCTAAACTCAGTGGAAAGATGTTCACAAATTCCAGTGGGCATGATACTACTTTCCACAGCAATAATATTCAGAAGAGGTGCTACAAGAAATCATAAAGGTTTGTTGCCCACTCTACAGCTCTGAAGAATGAGAGTTGGAGAACCACTGTTCTTCACCAGGCTTAACCTGTGTTTCTAACTCCCTTGAGCAAGACTGGCAAAGGCTGGAAAGAAGCAGACCCATAAAAGTATTTTAATGTTAAGCGAGAGTTCAATCTTTGCTCTTGCGACAAATCTGGAAAAGAAGCAAGAGTACTATTTCAGATCAATCCATTGCAAAGAACTGTACTTGAGTATTATATTTGCTATATAAAAGGATACTATTAAAAATGCTGATAGAAGTTGTGGCAAAGCAGTTGAAGCCTATAAATATAAAAACAGTTTTGTCCTAAGAAGACAGGAAATTACGTAGAACAGCCAGACAATACTTCTGACAATTTAAAATTCTTCTATTTTTTTCTCAAAATAAGTTAAAAAAATTGAGGTTAGTTTATTGCTGGACTAAACTCAATAACATGGCAAAATTACCTTAAAAAATATAGTAAAAAGTAACTATTCATATATCACATAAATCTATGGATACCACACAATTTCTTAAAAGCATCAAAGTGAGCAGACAGCCTAGCAAGTTCTCTCTTTCAATCACAGCTTTGCAATGAGCCAGTGGCATAAAACAATGCTAAACAGAATAGCTATCACAGGCGTTAATGAGAATCAATCAGTATTGGTCTGGTGTATAAATTTAGAACATTCCTCTAACACCTATAAAATCAGGTGCAAGTTTGGATCACTATTTTGCAATATCCTAAATGTGTGATCTGAAACTAAGCAATTGTTTATCCTGAGCAATTGTTGCAAGCTCTCTGTGCTTGAACTATCCTACCATGTGTAAGACAGCAGCTCTCTGAACATAATGCATTAATAATAGCATTAAAACATTTCAGAATTGGACATAGCTGAACACGAAGAGTCGGAAGTGTCTTTTTCAGGGAATGGGAATCATCACTGGCTATATAACAGGTATCAGTGGTACCTAGACAAATTCAGAGTTGGTTTCCTGCCATGTCATGGAACTCTTTAATCTGTCTGCTGGACTAATTAGAAGTCAGATAGCTCACAGAGGAGCAAGAAAAGCTGCTCCCATTCATGGCACTAGCTATGAAGTTGAGCTTCCCACATTTGGGAAATGGCTAACACAGGTTAAATACTCATATTTTAATGGACAGCAGGAAAACACAAAACCCTGGTCAACAGGCATCTGAATATTTAAAGGCCTTTGTTATTTTGGTAGAAAATTCTGCCCTGGGCTTAAAAAAAACAATCTGTCATAAATTCCATTACAGTGGATATGTTTGAGAAAAAGTTTCTGCTGAATTCCATTTCTGTTCCAGTAGGTTGCTTTGGTTTACAAAAACACATTTAGTCCAAGCGAAAAAATAAGAAAAAAACACAACAAAAAGCCATGACAGTCAAAACTAGCTCCATTCCTATTATTCTACTTATCTCTGTGTATAATGAAAACAGTAACTGGAGCTGGGCTGAAATTTATACACACACAATAGGCTCTGCACCCATTGATATTCTCTCATATTCTTGTCCATTCTTTACTTAAAGCAGAGAATACAAAAATACTTATACTTGAAGTGGGAACTTTTTAATAAAAGAAAACAATTTTAGTTTGAAAACGAGTATGTAATACAAGTAAAATATTTTTAATTATGGCAAAGTGTATAAATTTATGCTCTTTTTTAGCTTGCTAAGCTAAGTACTTCAAAGAAAACATAAATATTATATGGAATATATACAACAAAGTTACGTAATCAATTATGTGGAATAGTATACTAGGATTTATACTTCCAGTAGGTTCTTTTTCAACCTTAATAGATTTCTTTAATTAATAGCAAAGACACCAGTGGTTGGTTTTTTGCCATCTACTAGCATAGAGAAATAAACTGGACACAGCTGAAATTGTGTGTTAAGCACGCAACTTTTGTTTTTAATTATAGTACACACTCGATAAACAGAAAGGAAAAGGCCTGTATTTTATGATGAAAAATAAACACAGTGAATAGTTAGCTACGATGATTTCCCTGTCAAGTTAAAGAGCCTCATTCATGTGCAAAAATCAGTGAGTTTTGTAATGATAACTTTCCTTCTTTCACAAAAAATGGGCTTTTTAATGAAATCTATATTAATATTTTATAGCTATAAATATTTATTTAATATTTATAGAATATTAAATGAACATCAATATTTAGAACCTGCATGACACAAAAAGAGTAGTTGGTCACAAGGATGTGTCTTTTGCATTGTTTATACTCACAAACTAGTGGGTCAGTTACTTGTTGAAGGATGACAAATAAATTAAACATGAAGTTGTTTTAAATTGGCATCGGATGTTGCCTCAAAACATCCTAATTTTCTTAATACAGAAGTACAGATTTCACTGTTGCAGAGTTCACCATAGTAGTAAATAGTCTCCTCTTGTGTGTAAGTGTGCACATGCAGGTAGACATCTGAATACCATGTTGGTGGAACAAAACCTGCAATATTAACAGCAATAAGGCAATATAGCTTAGTAGTGGTTTTCCTATTTGCCCTTTGTGCAAGGCGCAGGAGCATTTGGAATATCAATACAGTTGAAAAACACTCTTCGACCTATTGCATGTCCATTTTTATCAAGCCAGCTATTTTGAAGACAAGAGAAGGAAATAATCCTTGAAGTGGCCAACAAGTTCTATAGATTCACTTGATTTAAACTAATGTGGAACAATTCAAGCATTTTTACTTATTCAGTGAGGACATCTCTTTTTGAAATTTACAATAAATTATATGTGCACTCTCTCCTTTACTAACAAGAAACAACATGCAATAACAAGAATTATTAATACATAGCGTGCAATAATAAGATTAACAGCTAATAAAAGAACAACATCTAAATGTAAGTTTAAACAATAATAAAGAACATCTAAACCATAAGTTAACGTCTTAAAATTAATTTTGAAAAGGAGTTAATGAAACTGTGTTAGTAATTTCAGTTGCTGAGGTACCAAACTAATTCAATATGAATACAAAACTATGTCAAAAGCATCTTCCCACTCACATAAGCAGCAAAACCGGTCCCTGCTACAATATTCTAAACAGTTTCAACCATTACCTTGTTAATTCCAGAAAATGAAGGCACAAATTATTGCCGCTTAGTATCACCAATAAATTTTTTGTTTTCCTAGATATTGTATCTATTTCAAATTTAATAACTAATTTTGCAACTATTTCTTGCTATAGCTTTCCCATTTCCTCAAGCAACTGATGTGTAAATTCCTGGGAGGAGATATAAAATCTTTAACTAGGTAAGACTAGAGATATGAACATTGAATTTAGAATTAGCAGCAGAACAAGATTTAGAACAGTACCAGAATATCTGAATCAGTGTGGCATCTAGGAAGATCTTACCAGCGGTCTCTGCCTCTTCATGAGTAATAAGGAATTATCTCTCCCATTTACCTCAAACTGTGAAAGAATTAATCACATGATTAAGGGAGATCTGTGAATTGCCTTGTATATGTACGTTCTCAGGATCTTTAAGCAGGAAATTGGGAGGTTTGACTTCTTTCAGGTTTGCATTTTTGCTTTTATGAACTGAAATCTAAAAAATATTTTGGGAGTTAAAACCAGAATAAATTCAAGCCCATTCACTTTCGTATACCATTTTAACATACCTAAAACCACTCAAAATTAAGCCAAACTTCTCAATGGTATACCAATTTGATTATATTTTACTCAGAATCTATACTCACAGTTTTGCTCAGAATAAAAAAGGGTCAGGCTTCTTTTCAGCTGGATAACTGAAATACAGTGATACAGTCCAAAGCAATAGAATTACCAAAGGAAAAAATTAGCATTGTTAAGTAACATTTAAGTGAACCCTTGTTTTAGCTCTACTTTGGCCTTACACTTAAATGCTAAACTTATGCTAAATGCTAAACTTGTCCATGTCCCAATACAGCTTTGTTGATTGCAAATAGGCCAGATATATGTGTCTCTTCTCCCACAACCTCTTCTGACACACACAAAAAAGATGTGTTTAATGGAACAGCAGACACTAAATGCATGAGGGAAACAAAAGGGCCATAAGAAAGAAGGAAGAAGTATAAGATTTTCATTATGAACAAACACAACAGAAAAAAGTCCTGGGAAATCCCATTATTCCTTTAGAAGTCTACAGCTTATAGTAATCTAGTCTAATGGATCAGAAGGATGAAGTTCCCCACACTTCATGTAAATATAAATGTGGTAATAATTTTGAGAGTACGAAAAGCAAACTGCCTCCTACAGAATTCATTACTCCAGGTAAGTAAACCATTGTGCTTTAACATTTGTGCAGCAAAGCCCATAAACAATTTTCTCTACATTCTTTCATAATTTTCAAAACAGAAATTCTGGATCACATATTTTTTTTCTCACTTAAAATCTATGTAACACTGATATTTTTTGCATTAACATAATTGCTATGCAGTGTAGTAAATGTGACTCATTTTAATGCTATATCGATACGTCTGACCTCATAATAAATATTATGGTCCTGGTCTTTAAATGTTGAACAGCGATTCTTGGGTCAATGGCATATTAATTGGAGTCAACTACTTTCATGAATTGTTAATTAATTACTTTTGCTGTTTTGCACATTATAGTAGTTATCAAAGAAAAAACAATATAACTTTTTTTGCCATAAGACATAAGAATAACATTTAATTGCTGAGCCAAAATAGACATAATCCATATTGTTTCAGTTGCATAGATGCTAGTAGGAGCCTTCTTCTTATTATATTATTATTAAGATACTTTGGGTAAGAAACAATACTAAGAATGTTTTGTAGTATGGTGGGACAGCTATAGATTTGACACACAAATAAGCAAGTTGAGTTCAAGCTCTTTTATTTCAAGACTTTTCACGTGAGCAGTGCTGTCTCCAGTAGCTAGTTCAAGGTGCCAATCTACTAAACTTGCACTACTTAAAGATAAAATTGCATTTACAAGTATGCAGGGGCTAAACTGTTGTAGTACTTGTTGACACTGAAGATTACTTGATAATCTATGTATCATACAAACAAAAAAAAATGCAGACTGTGCTCCCATATAAAAAGAACAACATTATCTACTTTCCTGCAACCTCTCTAAAACATTGTAATTTGATGAGAAGTGTGGTTATGTTAGTCTAAATTCTACAGATTGACGACTCAGAACTACAAATCTAATTGTACTTCTAAAACTAAGAGGTTACTGAGAAAAACGACTTGAAACACTCTGGACTTCTTAAGGAAACACCACCAACAATGTGTTGAAATTAACTCTTAGGAAGTTAAAGAAGAAGCAAAATTCAAGTTAGCCAAGTAACATTAAATATGAAGTGGTATATTTCATAGAATCAGAGAATCACAGAATCACATAGGCAGAAAATACTAATAAGATCATCAAATACAATTATTCCAGCACTGCCAAGTCCACAACTAAACCATACCCCTAAGTACCATGTCTACATGCCTTAAATACCTTCAGGGATGGAGACTCAACCCGGACAACCTCTTCCAATGCTTGATAATCTTTTCAGTAAAAGAGTTGTTCCTAATACCCAGTCTAAAAGTTGTGTCCCTGGCACAACTTGAAGCTTTTTTCTCTGGTCTTGACACTTGTTACCTGGTAGAAGAGACCAATGCCCACCCCACCACACCACCCTTTTCGGTAGTTGTAGAGAGCAATTAAGGCTCCCCCTTGAGCCTTCTCTTCTCTGGCTAAACACTCTCAGCTTCCTCAGCTGCTCCTTATATGAACTGTGCTCCAGACCCTTCCCCAGCTCTGTTGACCTTCTCTGGACACGCTCCAGCATTTCAATGTCCTTCTTGTAGTGAGGGGCCCAACTGTGAACACAGGATTTGAGATGTCACCTTACCAATGCAGAGTACAGAGGGACAATCACTGCTCTGGTCCTGCTGGCCACATTATTGCTCATACGGACCAGGATGTCATTGGCCTTCTTGGCTACCTGGGCACATACTGGACCGTGTCCACCTGGCTGTTGAACAGCATCCCCAGGTTCTTCTACCTCAGAGAGTTTTCCAGGTAAGCAGATCATTGTGCTTTAACATTTGTGCGGCTAAGCCCATAAATAATTTTCTTAACACACTCTCATAATTGTCAAATAAGAAATTCTGGACCACTCTTCCCCCAGCCTGTAGCATTGCTTGGGGTTGCTGTGATCCAAGTGCAGGACCTGGCACTGGGCCTTGTTACATCTCACACGACTGGCCTCACTCCATCAATCCAGCTTGTCCAGATCCCTTTATCCTCCAGCAGATCAACATTCCTGCCCAACTTGGTGTCACCTGCAAACTGACTGAGGGTGCACTTAATCCCTTTCTCCAGACTGTTAATAAGGATATTAAACAGAACCGGCTCCAATACTGAGCCCATGGGAACACCACTTGTGACTGGCTACCAGCTGGATTTGACTCCATCAGCACCACTCTCTGGGCTTGGCCAACCAGCCAGTTTCTATTTAATATATTCTACTGTCCTCAAATACTTTCTTTCCCTTTATTAAAATCCACAGTAGAGCACATTCTATTGCTTAAGTATTTTATATTTTCCCAAATTACTTATCAACAAGCATATTGCTTTTAATGCCATCAGAACCCTCTGTATCGATACATGGTTAATATTTTTTTCACCAAAGGCAGAATAATTCACACGTTAAATTCCAATTCAGTTACTTTTGCACTGTTTACTCACAGTTCATGAGACAAGACTGTTTGGGACAAATCAGCTTCGGATTTAGGTGGCCTAACTGAATTCCACTGGAAATTTTCATGATCAGTATTTGTTGTTATATTTACCATACAAAGTTTGGTGTAACAGCTGTGCTATTTTCACATTTAACATATTAAGAGTATGATTAGAATTGTTTTATATGGAATGATAAAAACATAAACATTTTAGCATCATCAAGCCATTTAAGAGGACTCAAAGTTGCTCATGAAATGTGTATTTTAAATTCCTTATTTTTGCTATTCAACAATGCAATTTTAAAAAGTATGAAAAAGCTTTGATTATATATATGATTTTTAAAATATAAGAAATATAGCTCATAGGACTTGCCTAGCAGGTAACTACTTTGCTAAACAGCCTCTGAACACTTCATCACATTCTTCCTCAGACTTGCTTGAGTGCAACCTTCCTGTGTTGAAAAATCACAATTAGAAGATCCACTGATACTGCTGAAGCAGAAATCCCTTCCTGTTTATCTGTCAGGACTGCAATTCCTCAAGGGTTTCTGAAGAACCCTGGTTTAGTTATCAGTCAATTTTACTACACATCTAAGTTAACACCATGGTAATACAGAATAACAAGACAACAGGGTGTGCAGAAGGAACATATCTAACAGAATAATATCTTCCAGAGATATTACATTCATAAGTTCAGCACATATAATTCTGCCACAGTTTTTCGTCAAAAGAGGCAGTGGATAATATACAAAAAATATGTTTATAGGAACATTTTGGTGTCGAGATCAATTTTGGACAATAGTCCCTTTTCTCACAAATGCGACCATAACATATATAAAAATATTAGCTTCCTATGGAAAGTATTTTAAAAACAATCTGAAGGTCACGGACAGAAACACTCAGCTAACAAGACTCAAATTAATTTTGACTCCTTCTAAAACTGCAAGCTAGTGGAATATTTTGTTTAGACTTTCAGCAAAACAGCTTGCTTTGACAGATATTTTCAGCCAGCTGTAAATTTAAGAAAAATTAAACTAACCCAAACCAGAGTCTCTAAAATTGTTGGGAAAATTAACTGCAGTGGTCACTACTGTTTTGCGAAAATGTATCACTCGACTAAAATACAACAAGTATTTTATGGTTGTTGAGTTATCCTTCTGCTCAGTCAGATTACATGCATTCAATAATTTTTAGAAAATCATGTGGGCAAAAGAAATGTAAAATGAAAATGCATATTTTATCTATGAATAATATAAGGTTTTTCAGAAAGTAATTTGGAAGTGTCTTACTATATCCTGTTTGGGTTTTTTTAAGCTAGGAAACAAGACACATCAGACAGAGTAAAGAAAGAAAATCTATTCCACTAGCAACACACTATCCAATCACAGCACATCTGCTTTTCTTCTGTGGTGATAAGGACGCACAGATGTTTTTTAATATCCATAAACCAATATGCTAACTATAAAAACAAAGGAACGCATACAATATACAGCCAGTAATTCTATTAATCTAAGATAAAAACAAAGATGAAACCATAATGAATCGGTTTCTTAAAACAAACTTCTTTCTACTTATAAATCAGAGCACTAAAGGGAAATAAATACATATGTATCCTAGTGATCTAACACCCATCCCAAGCTAGCCCCATCTTGTGTCACTGCCTAAGTCATGCAAATTACACCAGAACTGCCAGTTGACTAAGATTAATGACACTGCGCCAGCTTCTTTGTTTCTCTCTGCGGCCGTTTAGTGTGAAATACTATCCAAAAACATTATCTATCCTCTATTAATCCCACAAATTTGTTCACACCATGCACATTGTTTAGGGCAATTTACAACAGGAACATACTGAGCACAATTGCATTTAATTACTTGGGTTCTAATTACATTCATTAAAGGCTAATAAAATAAATGAAACAGCTTTAAAAGCTTCTGCAAAACACATGGGTCTTGTCTCCCTCATGAAGCATGCTATAGAGGTTTGATGTGAAACATAGATTTCAACATATATGTCTGCCTATTATGTATCTCTAATATGCACAAAGACACATAATGCATATTTATTTATTTATTTATAAACCATATGCACTTCAATTTTGAATGATCCTGAATACTGCTGATATTACGTATATTACTAGTCATGGTCATGATGATGCTAAGCACCCCAAACTAGTCTTTAATGTGGTATGTTGAGATAGAGGAATATCAGTTTTAGCATTCTGACCCAGTTAATTTAACTCTTTCCATCTCTACTATGGAGTTATTCCCTCATTTTCTCTCATCTTACACCTTCATTATAAAAGATACAAACCGACATCAGAAAGAGAGTAAGACAGCAAGAAAAAGAACAAGAAAAGAGCAGGGAAAGCCACATTATTTTTTTGGTATATATTCTTAAAAATATTTTGTTAAGGCTCATTTCTAACATGAATCTGAGGATCTGAATTTTTTCTCAGTAGCTATTTACATTAAAAAACACATTCTGCACACTAGGCAATCTAAATAAATCCCCCATGGTGGTTAAAAATGCAGCCTGTTAATAACACAATTTCCTGATTCTTACGTTTTTATGCTATTTCCATTGCGCTTAGAATGCAGTTTATGGCAAAAGACTGAGCCTGGAACATGCAGTTGACAACTGTGCCAGAGAAAATTCAGCACTGGATATTTAGAAAAAAGTGCTTATGGTGAGCTTAGCAGTTAGGACTGTTCATTGTTCTTGGATTGACAAGATGTTCACCTTTACAAGATGAATCAGAGAAAGAAATAAAGTTCGAGTTTATCATCATAAACCTTATACCACGTATGTATGTGATCTTAACTGAAGATCCAACTTGGCACACTTGGAAACTTAAAACTCCTAAGTATTCTGCATAGTAAATACAATGGTAATCAAACATGTCTGCCAACAATTAAAAGTATATAAACTTAAACAAGTTGTGTTTTATGAAGAAATTCAAATAAAAATTAGAAAGAAAATCAGCCCTGTAGAATTCTAATAAATGTTTTTAAGTGCCATGAAGCACTCAAAGATTCAGTAGAGATTCTGTGAAGTAAATCAGGTCCATCTGCCCAATGTATCTTCCTCTTATAATTTAATAAGCATTCTCTGGCTAGAAATTTGTTAATTTAAAAGTATTTTGACACTTTCTGTAATTTTACTCCATTGCTGACAAAATAATTATCTTTTACCTTAAAATAAAATATAAACCAACTTTTCTATTTGGAGTATGTTTCACAAAAAGCAGGCTGTCCTGGCACAGCACTTCAGGCAGTTTAACTGAGAGCAATAAATTAACAATGGCTATATGCACCATTTTAGAAAGTCCACCTTAAAATTATACAACTTTACCACATACAGGTCTCAAACTGTTTCTTATTACGAGCAGAGGATCAATTCCTTTTGCAAACTATTTAAAGAGCAGACATTTAAAGAAATCATATTAATCCCTCATTCAGATATATAAACCCCTCATTCGTGAATCAACATTTGCTTTGGAGAAGGGAGGAGGGGCACCCATCCTGCACAACAAAGCAGCAGCTCAATACAGCTGCCATCTGGCTTCCTCCTGCAGTTCACTTCCCACAGCAAACAAGATCCACAGTTTAAGGAGTGTTGGGGAAGGGAGAGGGGCTGCAGTTTTAACTTTACAGCTTTATGATGAGGCATTTTTCCACTCTATAAAAACCCCTCTTAATATAGGAGAATGGAAGGTTCAGGAAATTGTTAGTAGGATAGAAAGCTTTTACCTTCTCTGTTTCTGGTTCAGATCCATACCAACCCAGTGGTAACCAAATATAACTGCTACCTAAAGGACTTTTTAATGAAATGAGTTAGCTGATCTCAGTACAATATCTAGTGAGCATGCGTCCATATCACTAAAAACATCAAATACAATAAACTCTTTCCTCCTCACTGTGAAGGAATTACTTCTCGCCAGTAACAGCTGACAACGTCAAGGTATAAACCAAACTATTTTAACTATAGCAGAAGAAAGAATGCTAAAAGCTTGACACAGTGAAGAATCTGCTGTGTGGTATGTTGTTTCTGCTGAAGTTCATAAAAGCACAAATTTGTCAATTTTTAGGTAATGTGCTAATGTCTATTGTCTTTACCTTACTTTATGTACAGTCCTTAAGTGAGGGAAATCTAAGAATCTAACTGTTTAGCTTTGCATTTATAGTGGGCAGCTAAAGACAAAATGATGGCCAAAAAATCTCTACTTTTCTTACTGTTGTCTTATAGCGTGCATTCACCATTTTGCTACATTTACAAAATAGTAATAGACCCAAAGACTCGGGCTGTGTGCCCTGGTGATTCTGTGAAAGAAACATAAATACATGCTGAAGCAATGAAAAAGGTGCTGGTTTAAGCAGTAATATAAAACCTAGCAGTTTACTTGTTGCAAACAGTCCTTTCCCAATAAATTATCATTAATAATAATGAAATCCCTAAAAAGCTTCATTGACCTCACTGGAGGTTTTTTTTTATTCCTTCAGTGGGATCTGATTTTATACACATTACTGTTGAGGTATTCAACCTGATATACAGACAGTTCACAGCATAATGAAAAGTGAGACAATTTCTTCCCATATCTAAAAAGCAGTATCCAGTTTATAGTCAAAGAACCTTCATGTTGTTGGCAAGGTCAAATGTTGTTCTAACACCATACAGCTGAATGGATAATATCCATTAAGACCGATCAGTGAAAAACACCAACAAAATGAGTAAATAGAACCCAAAAGCTAATGACCTCAATCCCTAGCAGCCCCTTGACCCTTATTACTACAGCTGCTGGTGTAGGAAAGCATTAAAAGGGGCTAGAAATCACTGGGTTAACATACAAGGGCCCAGAAATTTGACCCTGGTTACTTACAACACATATCCTCTACTAAAAATGAGTATATGAGAATTAGAAACAGGGCTAGCAAAGGTCAGCTTGAGTGCAGATAACCTAGGAAAAAGGGGGCTTGAAAGGCAAAAAGGTTTTCTTTCTCCCACAGCACTTTGTTGTAATCAAGACAGTCTAAGGACAGAAGCAGGAGTAGGATAGCTGGCATTGTTGAATATCTTAGATAAACTTTTAGGATGCACAAACTTTCCTCAAGTCTTAATCAAAAGCAGCAGCTTTCAAAGCTAAATAAAAGAACAACTACTCACCATTAGATATGTAGCACCAAGTCCACACTTCATTAGACATATGAATAACATTCTCATCACCATGACTAGAAAACTGGACTTCCTCATTAATTGAAATCATACATTCAATAACCATAACTCTTTTCAAACTGCCTCTGAAATACTCCTATAATAAGATCCTTTCTAGGTACTCAGGTCAAGATCAAAGATGGTAATCTACAAGCTAATACACACAAAACCCAAGAGACTTACAAACTTATCTCCGTAAATCTGCAACCATCTGATACACACACACACACACATACACACACACAACACAAATACACAGACACACACACTCACACACTTGGGCAACCTTAGATGCCATTCCATCCACCCTGAAAAAAAATCTTGTGATACCATCCACAGAATTAACTATCCAAAGAAGGCTTTTATTAAAAAGTACACCTCTACAAAAAGATCGTGTTTATTTGAAAGAGATACCTGAACACCACAGAGGAAATTACAGCTGTCAAATAAAATTGTACTTGGAACTTCAAGAAAAAATCACAAACCAATTATAAGCAATTCCAGAAGAAGATGTCATTTTAGAGATATTTTCCAAGAACCACCTCGGTGTTCTAACAGACTCTAGCCTCAGAAAACTCACCATCAGGAACATCCTAAGTACAGTCCAAAGACTGAATGAATGAAGACCATATTTGAGCATGAAATGTAAAATCCCTATTATTGCCGTAGAAAATAATCTCTCCACAGAACCACCACTACTTTCAATTCTACAACTGTACATTCAGGAATATAAACAGTTTATCCCAGTAACTTGCCATTGCAAGACCTATGATCAGTATAAAACTACTTGGAGTGAACAGACACACTCTAGAGAGGATTAAGTACCCATATGTGAACACCTCTCAATAGTCACTGTGTTTCTGATCTTTCATTCCTTCCTCTCTGATGAGTCACACACTATGCCCCTATGCTCAGGTGAAAACCAGGAACTCCTTTCAAATTCTGGTAAGCAAAACCTGCAACTCTACTAAATAACATGGATGCTAGAGAGTGGTTTTACAGCACATTTTCATCTCCCTTCCTTCTCTCTCAGACTAACTAGTGTTTCACGTGCAACAAACACCTTTTTTCCCTACAGATAAGTGCCTCTCTGTCTCTCCTGTTCTCCCCCAGCCCTGTATTATTCTGTCTCTTCCACAAGTACCAACTGCTTTTCTTTCAAAGATGGCTGAATTGATGCATGTCTGCTATCTCTGAGCAACTGTTCTCAACTTTTATTTTGCTGCTATTTCTATTTCACACATGGAAGAGAGACTTCTGTGCCTGTAAGCATAACTTTTTCAAATATTTCAATTGGTGCAATAAAAGCTAATACGGACAGATCGCTTCCCATATTTCTCTAAAGTTAAGCCTGTTGAAAACCAAAGCAAAAATGAGAGACAATTAAAAGGTAAATCATGGCACAATAAAACTTCAGGTTCATTCTACTTTCAAAATTCTGAAACTTAAAGAGCAATTTTCAATATTTTAAAGAATTTTTAAGCATAACCAGTAAGCTTTCAAATGGTATGCCTATAGCTCTGAATAATTAACAATGTTTAATTAACTTGTTTTCTTGAAAACAAACGAAGTTTGTTTTTGTCACAGATATATTCACTCAACATGAATGAAGAAATAATTATTTCCTGAAGATGATGTCATGATTCACACACAACAGAGAACTCAGGACAGGGACAAGCATGAGAAGACACAGTATTGGGTCAATTGTATTGTCTACCTTTTTCATCATTAGTTTATTGCATGAAACAAACCAAATACTACGAAAGAAGTAATTTTTGAACCATCCGTGGACCTAAGCAATTACAATAAGATGAGAAAGAGAACAGTTCATCAAACAACAGGGATTAGGTTTCTCTGAGGGTAGGTGAAGAGTCATGCAGTAGAAGTTCAAAGCCCTCTGTGCTTTACCTGGGAAAACAGATTGTGAGTAATTGTTTGTGATATTTATAAAAGAGTGCTGAGTGGTGTTTATCTACTGAAAAAGAGAAAAAAAGACTGAAACAAAAAAAACATACATGCAACAACTAAGAAACCAAGGTGCGATGAAAGAGTCTAGGCTCACAGTAACTTATGTAATCACATCTAAAAACCCTTACATAAATTTATTAAACTTTGTAGGGGAAACTATCTGGTTCTTTGTTGCATCTACTCATAAGGCAGCTGCAGTGCCTCATTTTAGAAGCAGAAACATCATTTTTCAGTTCATGTTTAATAATAGCAGCCCAGTTTATTATAAATCACTCTTTTGATAACTGCCCTTTACTTTAGAGAATGTCTCTCTCCTGCCTTGTGGTTTATTGTCCATTCATGTTTCCATGAGTAACTATTGTACCACCGCCCAGTCTAACCTAAGCTCTTCAATTTCCTTGAGGTTTACCTTATTCCATTTAGCTGCACCCATCTCAGTTGAACTCATCTTTATTAAAAGCAGATAACCAGAAATGCACCACAGTACTCCAGGTTCAGATATATGAAACTCTTGTACAATGGATTTAACACTTACTTAACTATAAATACATCAGATCCACAAGAACCTCCAGCTCTTTACATGTTTACAGTCAAAAAAGTGTAACCTATAGCAGAAATTGTTGTTTTCACCTCATATTATAGATTTCCATTCCATTTTGTATTACTGCATGATTCAAAGTTACCCAGCAGTAAGGTATTTTTGCATGAAATCTTATCTCTTGTCTGCTCTAACACCTACTTTTTTAGCATGTTTTGTTTTGCCAGTGTCATTACTGGAAATATTAAATTCAATACTTCCCTGAAACATTTCATGAAGAACACTATTTCAGCATCTGATTTTCTTTTTCAATAACATCTGCGGTCTCACTACACATTTTTTAATCTTAATTTATAAATGCCTTCATTAGTCTACACATTAAGTTTAAGATCAACATTGTAGTCTAGAAATTTAGTGAAAGGACAATGAAAAAAGGTTACCCATCACAAATATGTAACCGGATTCTGACATTAACGGTAACATTTGTTCTCCATTCTGTATCTGGGAAGTTAATTTCCCATGGTCACAAAAGTCCTAGTAGGGTTTCTCTCTCTAATAATATTTCAGGAATCTGAATGTATCTAATATATCTAAATATATACTAGACCCTTGAGTGTTCTTCCAGTAGGATCTGTTTAAAAGCTCTTCCATAAGTGAAGCAGCAGTTGCAACTCTAAAAGACAAAGATAGGCACATTCTGTTCTTTAAAGCACAGCATAGTGGGAATACAATGCTCTTCAAAAACAACATAAACAGATACATCTTGGCTTAAGAAGACAAAAAGTATGTATCCCTCTGAACTAGAATAACTTTGAAGCAAAACAAATGCATACTTCGGTAAAAACTGCCACAGTATTAGTATGTACTAATGCATGATCCATTGCAAAAGATAAAAAATCACACACAACGCTCTTCTGAATTGCCTGCAACTAATGTAAAGAACAATACAATTTCACTTTTCCTGCAAAGAAAACCAGAGCAGACTCTTCAAGAGCAAATCAATCAATTTTTCTAATTCCAATAAGAATATAACTTGGTAAAAGGCTTAAAAGATTTATACTGACAAAGATGTTCTTGGACTAATAAAACAAAAATAAGGAGTAATAAACAAAATAAGGCATATTATACTGCTGTATTTTGTTTCAGTAACAAAATGTACACAGAAAGCCCGAGAACTTGAAAGCTGAAGTACTGACTTTAAAAACCCTACCAGGAAGCTTTTGGATCATTGGATTTTTGGACCAAATCCCATAGACATTCTTGGACCAAGTCCCACGGCCTGTTAGAATACAGTCAAGACCTCCACACTTAATCATACAGAACAATGGAATGGGTCTCATTTTTTCAGTTCATATTAACTCCACAATGAAGTCACAAAAATGAAGAGCTAACTAGCTGTTACTGGATAAAGCAGTATTAAAATGATTATAAAGAATGCAGAATTACCCATTTTATCATCAATAAAACCAAAAGGTTTTAAGGAAAGAAAGAAGTACACAGGTATTTCTTCCTTGGCTTTTGTTTCTACTGATGCATGGCCAAAAAGTGTGACAACAGTAAAAAACAATATATTTTCTCCCCATTTTCCACTAGAGCCGGAAACTTCCTTGCCATTCCAAAAATGTCTCTATTTAATAATTTTGTAGCTTTATACCAATTTCAAGCAAGTTGAAAATTTAACTCTTTATATCTTACATGACAGTAAAATGTAGTTAGTAAGAATTTGTTTTTGAGTAAATACAATAACATAGTCTCTAAAAGAAAGCTGCATCTACACCCCAAAATTGTCCCAAAATAGCCCTCCACACTTCTGATTTGTAAATCCTCTTCTAAATTAATTATAATATGCTGCTAGTCTTTAATGGACTAGAATATACATTAATACTATATACATTTCACTGTGTTGAACTTGTAAAATACAGTGTTACTGTACTTAGTAATGGTGAATACTTTTATAAGCAGCACACAAATACATCACTTTGAAGCTGGTTTAGAGATACTGCTATCTGTTAAAATATGATTTGGCTTCAAAGCCATTAATCCAAATCAGACTGTAGCATACCTGTGATGTCCAACAAGCACTAACTGGTAACATTTCCCAATTATAAACTTCATTCTTATGAATACAGCAAATGAAGACGTGGATGTGGGTGAGATCTCATTTTGGATAAGACTCTACTCCTTGTTAAAATGTTATTACTGCAGAGCTGGTTATACATCATCATTGATATAACAATAACAGATGTCTTACTTGTGCATTCCATTTCTTCTTGCCTTTCAGCTATGATTTTACAACTTGTAAAGGATTAGAAAAAATTGCCAAAGGATTTACAAGAGACTTCTGCAGTATTATTTAGAAGACAAGTGTCATATTGTTTTTACAAACTCGTCAACTAACATAACTCCCATTTGAAGAACTATATCATGTTTTACTTTCCTAATCTGTGAAATTATTGATTAGTGGCTAAGTTTATCAGTAAAGACTACTACATATGGTAACAGTGACAGCTAAGATCTAGTGCTAACCATGAGGATACTGCCTAAGAACATTCACACTTGCAAAGAAGTGCATGTAAGGAACAGTATTATATTCTCCCAAGGTTTTTATGAATTATGCATTGATTAGTGAGTCTATAAATAGTTTAAAATAGTAGGGGGATTGATTTGAAGCAGTTTCCTTTTCATTGTTCTTTTACGTAAATAAACAGGAAGATTATAATTATTATTTTAAACTTCCTTAACTAAGGAATTTTAAAAACTTGACCTATATTTTGGCCTACAATATGGAGGTCACTGTCACGATCCAGGAAGGGTTAACTTTTCAAAAAAATAGAAAAGCCTTGTGGCATGCAAAAGACACATTATGCACACCTGTGAAGGAATAGAATAAATATGCCAATTAATGATGAGCCTGCATTGTAGCTAGAAAACAAGGAACAGTTCTCCAGTTCCCCAAATGAGCACTCTGAAATAGCTAACAAAAAATGCTGAAGTTGTAGCATTTAATATTGAATCATAAATGTTACAAATAATCGTTCCAGAAATTTTAATTTTTGCCACAAATACTTACTATTATTTCCACTGGAAGCTTTCTTCTTCTGAGGATTGCATAATCAAATTCTTAATCTATTTACATTTTCAGTTTCAGTTTACAAAATCAAAGAACTAAATCTTTGAGATGTTGTTCTTCAATTATTTTCTATCAAAGCTACATAAACTCCATTCCCATTCATTTACTAACTCACATTTATGGCAATGCAGATAGGTACAGAAATCACATATCCACATCTGAGGTAGTCAGGGGAAGCCACATTATGAAGCTTGCTGGATTAGCCCTGCAAAGTAAAATAGAACAATGATAAATGTGCCACCACACTGGCACAACAGTCTGCTTTCTGGACACATCTTGACCAGTTCAAGGCACAGAAAGAGCAGCTCACATTCATTTGTATCACTCTGTATAGATAAGAAAGTTCAATTCACCTCATTACACAGTTTTCCTAAAATTCTACCTTTCTTTCCCCTAAAAATTACTTTATTAGTTTAAAAATTCCTAGTAATGCAAATTATGAATTTCATTTAGATGTGGCAAAAAAGACACATAAAAATTTAATCCGTTTCCATCTTTAGAAATTAGGCCTAGGTAGTACACCAAACATCATGACCAGAAGAAAAATCAGTTTAAAGATACGGGGTGTCGTGTATAGATAGTATGCAATATTTTTACAAGAAAGGCAAGCATTCTATCCACTGATAGTATATAAGCCTTTCTCTGACATCTCTAATAAGTGGGAAAAAAGGACAAAAAGACTAGTTATGAGAGTCATCAGTTGCAACTATAGGATGACTATCTACAGCACTACTCAGAACTCAATTCAAAACTTCAGTTGTTTAAAGTTAAAGGCTAAAAAAGAATTTATGAGACAATATATCAAACACTGAAGACTTTATTTTCCTCCATTATTATTTATTTATGTTCTGCAGGCAGTGTGCAAATCATTGCTTTAAGTACATTGGTGTTTACATAAAAATTAGTTTCAAGGTAGAAAGAAAGCCATCCTTCCAGCTCGTGCAAAGTGTCCACAAGTTACAGGAAAGACTTCTATGTCACCACTGTATTTCTGGAGAAGTTTCCAGTGCAGAGAAAATGTTAAGGTCAGCTGAGATTCTGCTACAACACTACTGCCAACTACTACAAGCAGTACTCCAGAGTCAGCCTCACCAGTGCTGCTGGGTACAGAGGAGTCACCGACCTGCTGACAATGCTCCTGGAAATGCAGCCCAAGATACTATTGGCCGTTTTTGCCACAGCTGGGTCAGTCAGCTTGCTGTCTACCAGGACTCCAACATTCTTCTCAGCAAAACTGCTTTCAAGACAGTACATAGGTTTAGCCTGGTTACAAAAGAAAATGCTTACCGAAGGCCTTTGAAGAACATCAGCAACACATTTAGTGCTTAGCACGTTAATGAACTTCATCTGTTTAGCTTCTCAAAGAAAAGTTTGAGGTGATCTGAGCAGCAATACTCACTTTATATCGATATATTTACTATTTAACCTACAAAATTCAGGAAAACAAGATACAGCAAAGCTAAGTGATAAAAATACAGCTGTACAAGCTAAAATCAGGCTACTTACAGTTGATACTAAAAGTAATTAACCGCAAAGAATAAGAGTCTGTATTTCTGGATGATTTTTAGTAAAGATCTAAGTATATTTTTGGGTACCACTTTGTCTCAAAATAATGCCTGCTAATTCAGGTGCTGAATTATAAGCAGCAATTAATGAATGAAATACTTAAGATATATATTAAGCAAGAAATCAGACTAAATGATCATTGTGACTTTTCTTCCAGCCTTGAATCAGAAAGAACATTTAAATGTGTTGGAAAATTAGATTAAATTTTAAACTCATTTTGAAGGCAACTGCTTAAAGAGAAACACAGGAATTAGGCTTTTCATATATAACACAAATACTATCAAACATATTGTTTACAATACTAGAACACTAAATATGGAAATCATAAACCCATTTTCAAAAATACATTTTTTTCTTAAATGGCATCATCTAGTAAGCTGTTTTACTTAGCTTTGAGCAGTCTCATCAACTTGCCTTGAAAGACAGCCATGCAACATGGCAGTAGTCTACATTGCAACTTACGCTTAGGGACTACTTAACCTCTTGTTTTACTTTTCCTACAACAAAGCAACAGTAGGGATAACCAAGAGATGATATATATGTCTTAACTACGTAAAGGTCAACTAGGTTTAAACACATTGGGTTCTACTCATAAATATTTGACTAATAGGAGCGTATTTTTCATCTTAAAACCTAAGATTGGCATCTCAGTATGCAGCAAATTATTCTGACTGAACATATACAATGCATGGTTCTCAAGTTGAATTTCTCCAGATATGTGCCTGAATACAAGTGCCAAAAATCAAGGACTGGCAATAATTCTTCTCTTACCATTCCTTACATTATAAAGATAATTGACTACATCAGCATGAGTCACACAATGTGCCCGATTCTGATCCTGCTTATATCAGCATTCAATGATTCTCTCTTCAGAGCCTGGTTTTATACAACTCATTACTAACCAAGTGGAAGCTTCATTAAGTTTGTAGATCAGAAGGAGCAAACTAGTTTTATTACAGGGGAACAGGTGACCTCAGTCAGGACTGCCTAAGTTTAGGCAACCTACATTGCCTCTTCACATATCCTTGAAGCAACTGGTTTTAGTGCTACTGTACACATTTGCATAATAGAAATACAATGAAAAGCTTTCCTCCCTGGCAAAATTAAAACAAAACAACAACCAGGGAAAAACAAAAAAAAAAAAAAACAAACAAACCCAACAACAAAAAAAAGCACCAGTAATCTCGAAAAATATTTTTATAATTGAAAAGAAAATTGCTTTGATGTGTAAAGAATTAATGGCTATCTTCTTACTACTCTATGGAATCATATACTTTTATATTTCAATTATTTAATGTCTCATACATCTATATCATGCAGCTGTATCATCTTCTCTCTTAATTCTTGAACTGAAAAACAACAGATCTGAACAAGTAGCCATGTCATTTCAAAGAGAAAGTCATCATATAAACGATTAATATTTTCCTTCATAAAAAAGACAGAGGTGAGGGGGAACCTAGGCAACAATTGCATACATTTACATGTTTTCCAGGCTGTTGGATTAAGCAGGTTTTTCTCCCCCAAATTGGTATGGCTTGAGTTAGATTTAAAATCTGTTCCCAGAGGAGGCTGATAAATGGATTAAAGTGGAACATAAATTCCTTGTGTCACCCAGTCCCTTAAACTTTGATGTCAGTAACATGCCTAATAATTCCATTATTATAAACGTCAAGTATGTTTTACACGTGTTAGAAAGCATAAATGGGTAACAGAAGAAATGGAACACTCAAGAAACTGTAATGCTATTACAATGTTCCATGAAAAAATATCTAAAATATCTATATTACAGTCTTCATCCACTAGTATTTTGAAATCTTATTTTCTTGTATTTTCCACACTGAATCCCTGCTATGACAGACAGACCAGCATATTCATTGTGCTACACATAGTTTGCTTCCCTTTATGGTGCTACTTCTATAAGCTAGCATAATAAACCGAAGAGTGAGCAAAGGCAGAATAAAAACCCACAGTGTGATTTTTTTAGTAGTTAATTTGAGAAGCAGCACATAGGAATCTTGCTTAGAAAATATGAGAATTTTTATTCTACTCAGCAAAATGAAATGCCTCAGCTGAAGCAGTGTTTGCACTGGATTTTAAGAAAGATGTTGCAAAGTATAGAGAGCAAAAAAATGACAACCCTTTCAGAAAAATGACTTACAAGAAAGGCCTGAAAGAACTGAGCTTGCATACACTTCCAAAGAAAGATGGGAGAAGTGGATCAGGATTACAATAACCCTGAAACAAGTAAAAAAGGCAGTGATTTATCATTTTCCCATTTCCTCAAAGTACACAGAGAAAAGTGCTTTCATTTGCAATCCATAGGCTTGGAATTAAATACTAGAAAGAAGCTTTCCAAGTTCAAGTGGAATAAAACACTGGAACATTTTACCAATGGAGACAATAAATACCTTATTAGGGAAATCTACAATAAAAAATTAGAAATATTTCGGTACGATACAGCACAGTTATATTTGATACTATCACATACCTGATCAGGTTGACTACATGATCTCAAAGTTAGCTGCATTTAACTTTTTCCTGATTCCGCAATAAGGCAGTCAAAGAATATTCCAATCCTCTAACAGTGAAAATATTTGATATGTAATGAGAAGTAAGAATTTTTGAATAATACATAATAAAGCAGTATTCATTTTAGAGGAAAAACAGTGAAAGAAATCTCAGCTATGTAGTATAATTCCATAAGTATAAGGTAACAATAGCTATTTCACTACGAGGGGGAAAGAAAAAAATCACCTTTAATCTACTTCTGTGTCCATCCTCAAAGCTTATGTGATCTAAAATAACCCAAAGTTCCCTAAAAACTGTTATATGTCTAAAAGTTCCAGACTATGTATAATAAGGTCCTAATTTTTAGGTTGGCTAATCATACATGGCTCCTACTGAAATCAAAACAGCATTGGTCACTCACTGCAAGCTACCCCTTTCCCGTTTTATTTTCTTTGTGTGGGTGTGAAAGAGGGAGGCAGAAAAAAGACCCAAATGAACACAACACCACACAATTCTAAAAATTTAAGTTTATATTGCCAGTTCTTAGGCACTGGATAAATCAGAGAGTTTATGGGAATCTGTTCTCTCTTTCACAACTCATTCTTAGGCAGAATTTGCTCCTCTTTCAGAGATTTTGATAGAAAGCAATAAAGCACAATACTGGAGCTAGTTTCAGCCTTGTACCTACTTTCCTATTTGAAATCCTGGCTGTAAGAAGAGATATAGACAAGTTACCTAGTTACTCTGAGGTACTATGTTTCTGTGAAGTTAATAAAAATAAATGTGGCCAATTCCGCAGAGCATTGCTGTCTCATAACAACGCTTCAGAAATATACTACAAAATGATAAAATTTTGCTAATTAGCAAAAAACCCCATAATGCAATCTATTAGTAAGTATACTTGTTATTTCACTAGTTGTATTAATAATTGTGTAATTTTAATTTATTTATACATAACATCACTGTTACTGTATCAAAAACTGTGAAACTTGTACATTATACCATGCATTTTGATGTACAACCTCATTTCAGTCCTACTCTTTATCTGTATTACAAAACAGTTCCTAATTTCTAATTTCCCCCCCTTTGCCGTACTCATATAGAAAATAGGGTACCTCTTCTGTACTTATTTTTAACTCTTAAATTTAAAATTCGGCCTCACTTATTCTTTACTGCCAACTGTTCATGTCAGACATATTAAGCATTACCATAGCATCTTATTGAATAAGCACAAGTAAGAAAATATATACTAGTATATTTATTTGCAAAACATATTCTCCTCTGTCATGTATATTTTTGTATACTTCTGTACACGTGTGTATATATTTTTTTATTTGTGTATATGTGTATGAGAGAAATCAAACTTGAAAGATTTAGCCCAAAGCTGCTCACTGATTTGGACTCTCCAGTAGAATACACCCAGGACCTAATTTTTCGGAGTACTGTGCCCAGTATGTTCAAGGTTCAACTTTCATTAAATTCAGCTCCATTGATAGTGCTTAGCATTTCGTGAAATGAAGCTCTCAAATGTAAACTCTTAGCAGAACATATGCAGGATAATAATATTGCTTAATGACTGGCACCTAATTTAGAGGTCTAAATTGTGAGGTCAATCCCTCAAGGCTCTGCAACCATCAACAGAGAGAGGTAGCCTTGCATCCTTATTTCCTCCCATATGTTGGCACTTATATTTTGAAAGCTGTTCAGTGAGTTGAATTCACAGTTGATTTAGATGAAAAATAATAGTTTCAGGTGGTTTTTTTGCATGTTAAGTTTTCAGCTTGATCAGCTGATCTGTCTGATCAAGTAAGTACACAATCAGCAGTAGCAGCACTACAAGTGCACAGGCATTACCCTGAAACTGGCCAGGGCCAATTGGGATGATCTCTCTAGCCAACAGCTTATGGCACCAATGTAATTAAATTAGATGGCTGGCAAAGAATAACATGCATATTGTGTTAAAAACAAAAAATAAAAAAAGAACACATGGAAAGAAAAGAAAATTCCATCAAATGACTTCTAAGCTTACATAAAATATACATAGAGGCAAGGACAGAATCCATATTCATTGAGTAGCAGTCCAACTACCTTTACACTTAAATTTTCTTTCTACAGTTCCTGCTTCATTCAAATGGTAGGCATTCCAAATTCTGCAACAAACAAAACAAGGCAACAGTCTTTCAGAAAAAAATCTAATTCATCACATGACTGTCACACCCCATGACATCACATGGGGTTTTTTCCACAGAGTGAATGAAGCTGAAATCCTTTGGGGAAAAAGCAGGATACAGTAGTTAATGTAGCGTCTTAACAAATACAGACAAAGAGAGAAAAATACCTTGAATAATTTAAATAATTATAATTTTAATAATAACTTTAAATA
>VWZV01009567.1:36380-55998 GCA_013397155.1 Irena cyanogastra | reverse complement strand
TTCAACAATCTTTTACATCTTGTTTCAGAAAATACATAAACATGCAGCTAAGAACCATAAGAAGTGGCCCAAGTCCATTAAAACTGATAGACTTTCTATGGACCATAGATCAGGCCCCATGAGTATAAAGCAACATTCTCAATATACTGTGGCAGTGCACTTTTTCTCTTCCTTTTTTTTTTTAAGTACTTCAACAGGCAAATAAGTATCTTATAGAAACATATATCTGGCATAATAATAGTACAGAAAACGAGATTAATTTGTTTCAATGACTTCTGTAATTATGAGGAACAAATCTGTAAACACAGAAGGAATACCTGCCCTTTTAAATTGGTATTCTGCTAAGTATAATCATTCTATTGCTTCTATCGATGGCACGTACTTCACATTGTTGTGGTATCAAACAATCCCATGTACACTTCTAGAGAAAAAAAAACTTAGTGACTTACCATCTTGTGAAATGGCAATACAGTTAATGTTTAACAGTGATGCACAGACCAACTGTTCTTTTTCTGTTTGTTTAATACATACTGAAAACACCGTGGTTTGTTTCACAATACAAGCACTTTCAGAAAATACATTAAAACACATGGATATAAATTAGAGCATAAATTGAGGGTTCTCCCTTTTTATGAGGTAACAACAGTATCCTGTGGAGGTGTTTATTAGACCAAGTTAAGTGGAAGCATGATCAAGTTTTTCTGTCAATGAAAAAATGTCAAATAAGAAGAGGTGAATTCCACAACAAAAACAAATCCCATGAAATAGAGTAAACAACTGAAAAACACTTCTAGAAGTACATGCACCAAAGTGAATGAAGTGAGATTAAAAGTACTAGACAATTCTAACTAGCACTCCAATCGGTGGCCAAGGAGATTGTAGTTTCAGCATAGTTCCCAACATTAGCATCTACAGTCAAAAGACTGGAAAATATATATGAGTGCCAGCAGACTTTGCATTAATTTTGTTACAGAAAGCAACATGGACCAGAGATTTTGTCTATGAAGAAATGGGGTGATAAAGTAAAATGACAGCTGCACATAAGGCCATAAAAACCAAATCAAAATTTTTACTTTGTGCATTAATTGACTCCATATTAATATCATACTCTAATTATCTATTCTCAAAACATAGTCATTTTAAGATCTGTGGAGAATAATGAATGGTATTTTAACTCTGAATTTAGCTGTAAATCACATTATCCAATCATCTGAAAGCAATAGGAGACACACACTAATACCACACACTACCAGGCAAAACAAAGCAAAAAAAGCAATGGAACAAAGGTCCATTACTTACTGTCCATTACCAACTGTGCCCAAGACTACCTACAAGGAAGGATGGCCATTACTGGAACTCCTCTGCCAGGTGTTTTGCTCTGTGTCCCTGTCCTTCCCTTCAACAGGTTACATGTCCTCTTCATTTTTCCCCCAACTTGTCATTCCCAACTGTTTGTTTTTCCCACAGTTTTTTCCTCTTTACTTTCTTCTTGGAAGGAAACTTTATTTATATAATAGACAGACTGGGAACCAACTTCAAGGCAAAAATCAAAAGCAGCTGCCTCATGCAGACACCATGGAAACATCTAAGAACAAAGTGAGCACACAGTAACTACTTCCTGAGAACATTCCTCCAGCATCCAACCATTTGCAGGTCCCAGTCTCCTTGAGCCAAATGTAAATTTAAGTTTTCCTCCACCTTGTATTTTTCTTACATATTTAATCCACCTGCTTATTTGATTTATGCAAACTTCCACTATCTACATCATCTTACAATATGGATGTCCACAACTTAATTACAGATGATCTGATGTTTATTTGCTATAGTAAAACTGGAAAGGCAGTTTGATTGATGGAAAAAAGTATTTAATGGACTTTCTGCTAGGAACCTATCTTTTTTTTTTTTTCACCTCACTGGATTTTTGAATGTTTCATTCAAAAAGTTCTGTATTAACTAATTTAGACAAAAAGTGGCTTACACTTTGCACACAGAACTTCTCACCCATGTTTTGCACTGCACCATGGAAAATGCTTCCCTGCAGCAGTTCACATCGGAGGGCTGTTACCTCCCTATGACAGCATGGTATTAGCTCCTCTTGGTTTCAGTGAGCCTTCATGTTAGAACGTAATCTGCTTTTTTAAAAACAATTTTGGAATCTACAAAATCTTGGTCCAGTAGGAGAGACTACAAAATACATACAATGTGTACATAATACATACAGAAAATGTTTGTAGTTTGGTCCATAGACTGGTAACTTTGTATTGCAGTTCTAAGCTATTGTTCTGTGCACTGTAGACTGAAGTGTCATTTGACTTATCAAAAAATAATCAAGAACATATGCTAGTGAAGAGGTAACATGAACAGAGATCGAAGTTATAGACAGCAGCACAAAGGTATTTAAAAACATCTCCACTGGAAACTATGCCAAAACAAAACCAGAAAAATGTTTAGGTTTTTGGTTTTTTTTTTTAAGAAGCGCTATTGATTGCTTCTAAAGAAGCAGTAGTAATGGTAGTGAAAGACTATTTAAAGAAAAAGCCATAATTACCATCTTTGGAAAGATAGGGGGAAATTAACTTTTCTATATTGCAAGAAGATTATATCCTTAAGGACCTTTAAAGTGGATATCAGATTGAAAGAATACCATCTTCCCTCCCAAACATACATATCTCCTACTACGCTCTTTGACAGAGCTAAAGAAAATAGAGTATCTTTACATTAAATAATACTCCTCTTTAAAAGAATGCTCTTTTTTTCAATTTCACATATTATTTTTTGGTCTCAGCGCGAGGAATAGAATCTGTAATTTGGCTTAGGCTCACTGCATTTCCTTTTACTGTGAAGTAATTAATGAATTTCAAACACTTATATTCAGGCCATAGTATCAAAAACAGCTGTTCCTGGGAGGGCTTCCGGTTCCAAACAAAACTCACTAAAATTCATGGAAGATCAAGAGATTGAGGATTCTTCGAGCATTCTCCCTCAGAAACCTTAATGACTGACCCTTCTGACATACCCATGCTATTTGCTCTTCCTTGAAGTTCTAAATTCTGTACTCTTGCAATAAACTGTGAAGATTCTAGCTAAGATGCTGAAAAAACCTCAACATTTGATCCTGAAACTTTCAAGAGAGAAAGCAAGGGAGCAGAACCTAAAATCTATAAAAATAAGAAATTCAGTCCTTAACCCATAGTTTTAAGTGCCTGAAATATCAGGGCTAGAACACTGGTAGCCTGTATGTAGCTCGTGAATGGAATTAAACCAAGATCCATGAGGGTACTTCTATTTTTTAATCACCTGCATGGTCAATTCTCTTCATAACCGCTAGTCTTCTTTTGTTCTTTATAGAGAGTATACCTACCTTTGAAGTTATAACAGCTACTAAAAATACCCAGCAGAGAAACTAAGACTTGCAGTATACTTACTGAAATTTAAACGGTATTTAATAATATTGCTTGCCCAGGTTTTAGTCTTAACAAACTTTAAAGGAAATCCAAGCACAAACTAGGATGGTTTTCTCCTAAAATTCAGCAGGAGCCTTTACCCTGTGCATGTAATAAACTGCAGGCCCTGTCCGCATCCGCAGCTGTAAGCTTCTGCTTTCCCTTTAAGCAGCAAGAAACAGTTATTTCAGCGTGACTTGCGAAAACGGCCTTGAAAATCACACTTTCAAGCCGTTACATAGCAGGATTCGCAGCCCGCGCCCCCGCGCAGCCGATCCGGCATACCAAACACACCCAGCACCCCGGTCCCGTCTGCCCGCCGCGGGCACGGGCCGGAGGCGGGGCCGCCCCGCCAGCTCCTTCCGCCCTCGCAGGCGCCATGGCGGCCAGCAGAAGCGATTTGTGGGGCACTAAACAAGGCACATCCCCAGGCGTGAGGCTGCCAGCACCCCGAGCCGCCAGAAATGCCCGGCGTTCACGGCGGCCGGGCCGGTCTGGAGTTGCGTTAGCGCTGCCCGCCGGAGCGGCTGCGCAGAGCCGGGCGGCGCGGGATGGCCGCTCGCACCGCCCACCTCGCACCGCCCCGGACGGGACGCGGGGCGGAGCTGCGGGAAGCGGCAGTCGAGGCCACTCGTGGCTGCCTCGGCGCTGGGTTGGTAGCAACGGGTGCCCCGGGCTTGCCCGCGGTTCCCCGCGGTTCCCCGCCCCGCCATCGCTGGCCTTCTGCCTCTCAGCTCCCGGCGTGTCCCGCGCCTCTCCTGCCGCCTCCGCGCAGCCATGGCTGTGCAAAGCATGAAGCTGAGTAAAGCCCAGTACGATGAGATAGCCCAGTTCCTGGGGCACGTGCAGCCCACCCGGCAGAGTCTGAGGAAGCTGAAGGAGAAGTTTCCTAGGTAAGTGCATCCCGCCTTCCGGCGCGGGGCCCCGCCGGCTCGGCCTCCGGCGGCGCCTGCGGGCTCGCTGCGGCCGGGCGTGGGGCCGGGGGGGCCGCTGCGCCAGCTCCACCCGGTGCCCCAGTTCAGGCCCCACACGGTATAAAATCACCAGCACACGCACACAGTCGTCGACGGCAAGCGACAGCTTGCTGAAGCTGCCGCTGGGAGCAGGTACTGCTCTACCCTCCGTGACCTGAGGAGTTGGCACAAAATAAAGAACGCTTCCCCCGATACACGTCCAAGTGAAAGCTCTTGAGCCTCTTGTACACGAAGGAGGTCTTCTGATGTGAATAAAGCCTTACGGCTCAGGACAAATCTCTGTGGCTGAGGCCAAGTGTGAAATACAATTAAATAATCTTTCACTGCAATGCCATTGCCCGTTTCTTAGGGAGAAGGGACTTTATGGATCCACAATTCTCTACTTGCTGCTGCATGCTAGTTGAAACTGGAAAAGGGATCATCTTTTTACCTGGCCATTTATGGCCATTTATATGCTTCCTTGCCTGAGCTGTGTTCAGAATTCTCAAAGACATTTTCAAATTACCGTGGCCTAGGATGGAAAGGTATCTAAGACAGGATGTGCTCCATGCATCAATCTTCACTGCTGAAATTTTCTTGCTACCAACTACGACAGAGTTTTAAGGAATGTTGCAAGGTTTTTCACTTTATTTTCACATTTGGGGGAAGCATTGCTTGGGTTCTGTGGGGAGAAGAGTGGTGCTGTTTCTAAAATCACCAGAAATAATACAGGAAAATGTAGGGGGTTAGATACTGTATCTGGTTTTGGTGAAAGAGAAATTAGCAAACCAAAAAATCATTCACATGCTTCTGAATGAACCTTGTTAGTCTTAACCACAAGTGTGGTGGAAGAAACTGACACTGTAACTTTCAGTAAGTGGATGAAGAGCCAACATTAACTTGGGCTTTTCAACTGTCCGGTGAAATCCTTCCCTTTCAGGAAAGTGTGAGAGAACTGCCCTGTTACAGAGAAGAAGTGATAATAAAGCGTTGTGGTTGGTTCAGGGAGTCCATTGAGTTGCATTTTGGGACCCCAACTCACCTTGCACTGTACTTCTGCAACTTGGAAAAGCACTTACCATAACAACGTGTGCCTCAGGAGCTTAGACTTGGCTTTATTAACTTCAGTGTTAATGAAATTAGGAGAGAGTGTTTGTGTGTGTTTGTGTGTGCATGCATACGTACACATGCACATGTTCTCTTTTTCTACTCTCCTTATAAAGTTGTCTTGAAAGAAGGTTAGAATTTGGATTGGTTTTCCAGGGCGGTCACTATTTTTAGGAACCTGCTTCCAAGACAGATCCATGGGCACATGAGTGTTTGTTAATCAAATTTGTCCAAAAAAGACTGGCTGGGCTTTTCTGATACCTTTTACTTCCCAGTCCACTCACTTGGTGCTGCAAAAGATCCTTTGAATCATCTGTTTTAGAACTTGATGACTCCTGAACCACTGTGTTCAACTAACAGTATAGGGTTATTTAGGAAAAGAATTCTGTTGTTTTTCTAAAGGACCTGGCTCAAGTGTGGTGAACACTGAAAAGCAAAGGTTAGCTTTAGTAGTTGCTTCCACAATTAAGTGGCTATACCTTTATCTTGTTATTCACATTATGACATGAGAATGGCCTGGTCTGAGTTTTGCTTGTAGATCTCTCCTGAATTTTGTTTGCCCATGCTAGGAGAAGGCTAAAATCTTCTACATGAGCAATAAATTGATAGCTTTTTATGAAATGTCTGTCTTAAGTATATTTTGAGAAGCTCTGCACATCTTCTTTCTGGGAATGTTATATTTCTTTGTTTTTCTCTTTGTTTATTTCTTGTAGCAGGTCAGATGCTGAAGATAAACAATATATTCCAAGGCCACTGCTTTCCTTAGCAGTAAGGAAGGTGTGTTGAAATAGATACATGTTAGGATGTGGAAAACAGGTATTCTCTTTAAACTTCATGTTGTAAAAGAGGCCAGCTGCAAGCTGCAGAGATTTGTAAACTTGTATGCCATCTTAAAGGGGAGGCTTTTTCAGTAATATGTTAGATAACTGTGGAGTAAATAAGTTTTTCTTACGATCTGGAAATTTTGTCATTCTCTTCTAGGACAAGAAGGGTCTAACTGGACTTTCTGGCTGGATTTTTTTATTTTTTCTTTATGAAAGCCGGAATCAACTAAAGCCTTCCCCGCACCTTAACTTTTTAATTCAGTCTTTTTAAAAAAATATTCCAGAATCTGTCATGGTACCTGCAGTGTAATGAAGGTGTCCATAGCTAGTTTCTCATTATTATATAGTGACAGTTGCTGATTCAAACTGGAAAGTAGTAACGTCCGTAATAGCTGCTTTCACCTTGCGCTTTCAATCTTTTCCTGGGAAGGATTGGTATTCCACTGGTAATGTAATACATAAATTGACAGTTTTCAAATATATCTGGTTCCTACTGCCTCATAGATCTTGAGAGTCTTTGGATTTCTGCATTAATCTGCTCAGGTTTTTTCTAATACTGTCTTATCTCTTGATTCTTCCCTCAGCTGTTGTATTTCCTGAAGCCTTGCATTTTATCCTCCTAATTTGTATAAAATCTCTTTCATGCTTTGTGAAAGGGCCTACTCTTGTTCTGCAGTTTCTCCCTAAGAATAAATTTTGTAATTTCTGCAAAGAATTGCCCCAATTTAATGCACAGGTGTGGTGGGTGGTAGCTGCCAACCTGATCTGTGAATCTAAATAGTTTTTTAACAGGGTAGTTTGTGCTTTACTATTATTGAACTACTTCAGGAGGTGAGACTGTTACTTCAAACAAGTATTGTCATATGACTTATTAATGTCAAAATTATACTGCTTCTCATACTGTTTATCAGTATTTTAATACGAGCATTGGGAATTCTTATGTTTTACAACCATGTAACTTTCCATACAACATGGATTTAGGCTACTTTGCTTAAAATCCAGTTATTTTGCAAAAACTTGAGTGTTCGATTGCTGTTCTTTTTCTATTAATGCTGTGCTTTGTATTTCATGCCTGGCAATTACCAATGTATTATTCATTTCTTTATTCTTAAGGTATTTTTTACATCCTTAGCAGTTGTCTCCTAACATGTTCCCATTTAACAGCAGGGTATTTGGATGACCTGAGGATTATCAAAATGTGATTTTGAGCAGTAAGCACAATAAATCTCTGCCAATATTGGATCACTGATCCGTAGTTCCTTTGATCTTTTTCACGCATATGCCACTGGAGTGATAATTCTGTATACTCAGTGTTGTGCTTTTCTGTTGAAGTGTACCACCTTTTCTGCTTAGTTTCTCACCTGAATTTTTCTATTTGCTAATGATTTGTGGTTTTCTTTGTTACTTTTGTATTATATTCTTCAGCTTTCCCTTCAGCTATGGACTCACGTTCTTCTGAGATACTATTCTTCTCAATGAGAGCTAATGTCTAAATTGAATGAACCATTGTAGGACTGGTTTTAGGCCATTGCAGGAAATGTTCTGAGAAGGTTAAAATCTTTTTTTTTTCAGTGCATGTTTCTCTCTTAAAAGGTAGTTAGAACTGCCTACAAGTAGAATCTTCTAGATACAAATCACCTTAGCACTACCTATTTATAGTGACAAGATGTAAGTTAGACCTTTAAAATTCTACTGTTTTTCAAAGACTGTTTTAACTTGTTCTGGAAAGTCCAACTTCCGAGAGTTAAATTCATACCCAAACTGATATTCTAGTACTTAAGTTTAACTGTTTACTGGTTTAGTTGTTTCAGTTCTTCTCTGTATGTCAGAATATGTTGTTTCTCTCAGTAACCTTTTCTAAAGCTTCTTATCAGTAGAACATAATTGACTTGTGGATAGACCCTTGTGAAATATAAACCTTGTACCTGTTTTCCTGTTCTTCTTTGTATTCAATTCTGATTGAATGTTGTAGTTTTCTTGACCAAATCTTTGCCCTGGTTTAAGACAGTTTAAAGGGGAGCACTCTTAAATGAGTTCTCCTCCTTTGTTTTTACCAACCCCTTTCCACCAATAAGGAGAAACAAAATACGAGTAGATGTAAGTGAAAAAAGTAACAGTTTACTAGCAAGTGAAACTGCAAAAGGCAAAAATAACAGTAAATTACCACTAGATAGAAAATTGCTAAATCTCACAAACTCCCCCAGAACAAAGAGAGACTCAAAATGGTGAAAATATTCTTTCCAAGGTGGCACCTTCCATGGGTGACCGCTGTAGGGAGAGAAAGGGAAAATGGCGTCAGACCCTGTCCCCGAGATGGCGCCTTTGCAAGCGATTGCACGGTCTGGGAGAGAAAGGAGAGGGATGGCAGCAAACCCTGGGGAAAGCAGGAGCTTACAGAGCGTTTCTAGCCACAGATGGGAGGTGCTGGCACGTGTGGGGTCAGCACCACTGCCTGCCAGACTCTGACGATGTTGGTGCTGATGTCTCCAAACTGTGGGTGTGTTGTGGGGAAGAAATCTGTCTGGCAGCCCTGACACGAGGTGACTGGGCCCCAGCAACCAGCTGCCTTTGCGGAGTTCACTCTGAAACAGTTTCTGATGGTGAAATGCAGTTTTTCCAAGTGGCTGCTATGGCAAGCCCAGGAAAAAATTGCAAACAACCAGGCAAAGTAACTCCTCCAAAGCGGAGCCTCTACTTTCAACAAATGCTGTCAGCAGTGAGTTCGTTCTCCACTTCCCAGTTCCAACTTAGAACGGGACTACACCAATGCCCCCTCTGCCCTGTGGTTCCAGTTCTGGATGCTTTGGATCTTAAAAAATGTCATAACAATTTTTGCATGTGGATAGATATGGAATACAGTAACATTTTGGGTTACCCATGACAGTCTTCCTTTAGTCTCTACCAAACTTTCTAAGGATTTGAGCTTTGGCCACCCGATTCATTATGTACTGTCCTGGTTTTTTTTTAAAATGTGAGGTTTTTTTCTGGCTTGGTTCTGTTCTGAGTGCTTGGTTTCTTACACCAGGTTGTGCTTGAATTGGAGATTCCAGAAACTTTCTAGCCATGAACATCTTGAATTCCAAAACCCGTGCTTTTCAAGTTCTTGCACTGAACTGTTGCGAAATGTGTTTCAGTCCATTGAGGAGTGCTATATTTTTCCATATCACAATTTATGTAGTCTGTATTGTTTCTCTTTCTTTTTTCAAGTTTTTAAACAAACTTGGTGCCTCTAGCCCGACTTTCCTTTAGGTGCCTTGCATTGCTTTGAAAGAAACATTAGTTTCTGAGACTATTTAAGTGCAAACTATGTTATAGAGATTTTCAAAGTACGAGGGTTTTCAAGTATCATCTGCTTTTGTCGGCTGACTTTTATCAGCAGCTATGTGCACTTCATCACTTTTGTGTGTCTGTTCAAAAAAGTACCGTCCTGTTTGTGTCCCTTGTGTGAAAATTTACTTCCTTGTGATCAGGAGGATCTTTTTTTCACAGCAGAAGGGTAAGGGAACCTGACATAAATGTAAGAGAAGTACTTTTAAAATTTTTTCTTCCTTTTTTTTCTTTGCTTTCTTAAGTGAGAGGAAAATATGATGCACAGCTTCATACTGATAGACTTGAATATGGCTATTTGGTTTTAATGTATGTAACTTCATATTTGATTATTGGAATGTACATGCTTTGTTCTCACCGCATATCAAGGGGTGCACATTCTTCTACAGGGATGGCCTACTCTTGATTACTTAGTATCACTTCAGTTTACCACACATATTCAGTAATTGTGTTGCTCTTTCTGCAGATTATTGATGGTTATATTAAATGACACCAGGCCTTCAAAGCATCTCAGCAAGATTTTCACTCAAAAAAAAAGTATCTGCACAGTAATGTGTTACAGTGTAAGTTGGAAAAAATAATCTGTTTATTATTTTCTCCATTTTATCACTTTCTCTGTGGTGATTCATATTGAAACAAAGGCCCTAAAGAAGCATAAATGTATGGTATGAATGCTATTTCTTTTACCAGCAGCTTAAGACTGAGGAAGCATTTTTTTCCCCTCTTTTCCAGCCTCATTGTTGCCTCTGGTTTTGTTTTTTCAAGTTTGAGGTGGATAGACCTCTCATTTTCCTCTTGAAGCCAATTTTACTTACAGGGAATTATATTGCTTCTTCACGAATAATTTTATTCTGCTTTCGTGCAGTTGCTTAGATTGTCAGGCAGTACTGATGAGCCCATGATGGTTGTGGTTAGCAACAGGAGGAATGTTTTTCTTTTTCTTTTTTCTTTCCAATTCTGTGTTCTGGTGTTTGGAGCCGGCATATTGAGTCAAGGTGGAAGGAGTATTCTTCGTGCTTTGCTCTAGTGCTCTTTGGAGCTAGTGTGACCTGGGAAGGCAGGCTGGCAGTGAGGCTCATGAGCAGAGGGCAGGTAGCTGCCTCCGTGGCTTGCAGAGTTCGAGACTCTGAACTTGGGCACAGGATTGTTAGACAGGTTGTATTTATGAGCAGGCAGCCTGCTGCTGTGCGACACTTCACTTGCACTCTCTTCTGCCTAGAAAGGTTCTTGTCATAGCAAACCCAACATTATTCTTGTAACTTCTGCTCTCCCTGCTCTTCTGAATAGTTGATCAATTATTTTGAAAAGCAGAAGAGCTAGACTATTTTTCATTACTCTGCAAACACTGATCTAGCAAATCTCATTTAGAAAGTTACCTTTGTGTCTATGAGTGATAGAAACTTATTCTGAAAAAAAAAGTTTAAAGGCACATTTTAAACTCCTGTCTTCTATATTCTCAATACTTAACAATGACATAAATTCATGTTCTGCCTATACAAACAATCTCATTAAGTGGCCAATGCTTTGTACCACTGTACTGCATTTAAATGTTCTGGAGGATTTAATGAGAGTATCAATGAAACAGTAGAATTTTCAAAGTTTTATACTTTCTTCTTTTATATTAGACTTCAGTGTCTAATATAGAAGTTTGACAGAGTTTGTTTTTTTTCTACTCTGTATAGAAAAAACCTAATATAATTTAAAATTTGTTATGTACTTGAAACTGCAGTAAACTTCACAGGTAAACAGATTGATAATAAGAGATGAGAAAGAGGTCTTGGGTCATTAATTGAAAAGAGAATTAGCAATGTACAAGTTTCAAGAAGTGACCCACAATAAAATGTAGCATATTTTAAATAATCCTAAAATGAAATAAAAATTAACTGTGCAAAGTAATTATGTGAACAACTGATAATATTCCCTTCGGAAAGATGTTATTTGAACCCTTGGTAGAAAATGTACTATATCACAGCTTTGATAGGCTGAACCAGTGGTCAGTTTCTCATTTCACTTAAATATCAGTGAAAAAGCGTTAAAGAACTTGTAACTGGTTGGATTTGGTATGACTTGCTAACAAACTGTTTGCTAGTGTTATGACCAAAAATATGAAGGATACCAGTCTTCTCCTGTAATATGAAGTATTGTGTGAAAGAAATCAACAATATCAGTGTATAACTCAGAAAAACTTTATCTCCTTTATTATTCATTAAATTAACCAGAAGATACTGACTTAAAAGTTAGATATTGATAGCAGTGGGAGGTTTCAGAGTAGAGTGGAAAATAGTTTTGCCCACATTTGTGGCCTTCCCAACACCAACAGAACGGATTTAGGCAGAAAACTTCCACTGGCACCTGTAAGTACTAGATTTTCATGACATGGGTGCTTTCTTTTGTTTGGAGAGATAGAAGGGGTTTTTTTTTAGTTTTTTGTATGTTACCTATTAATAGAAAAGTAGGTGTAATATATAAGTGTGCGTCAGCATGAAAGTTAATTTTGAAAGAAGTCCATTGTAGTTTTCTGTCACATTTTTATAGGTGTAACCATCTTCTTCCTTACATGCACTCCCACATATGTTGCCCATCCTAGCAAAATACAAACCTGTTTTAAACATTAATCTTGAAATTTTGTTTGAAATACACAAGGAAAATTAAAGTTTTATTTTCTGAATTCTTGAGTACTGATAAATCTCTTCCTTCTCTCTTAATGTTTTCCTCTTCCAGTTTGTGAAGTGCTACCATATGGGAGTACAGTTCTTCTCATTAAAAAAAAAATACACAGAACAGGACTTAATACACTTGTGAAATTAATTTTGGCTGAGTAAAAAGAAACCTTTTTTGGCCTTGAGGAATTTATACAAACCACTTAGAAGCCAATCCTATATCCTTTCAAGATTTGATGGTGAAATACAATGATTGTAGGGGGCCTTTTAAGGCAGATGTGGAAATTAGTTCCCTATAATTTGAAAATGCATTCTGAATCTCATGGAGCTGTGTGTTAAGTGCTCTTGTTTAATTCAGAAGAAAAGAAATAAAAAGAGAGAAAAAAACCCAGAAAAAATAGTGAGAAAGGAGAAAACAACAGGAAGAAAAGAGAAAAATACAAACAAGATGAAAAAGAGAGAAAAAGCAAGAAAAAAAGAAAAAAAATGGAGAAAAAAGAGAGAAAAGAAAGCAGAAAAAGTTCAGAAGAAAATTAAAAAAGGGAAAGGAAAAGAAAAAAGAAAATTCTTTCCTATGTCAAAGCTGGGAGAGTTGGCTCGGTCGCCATGTACACTAGTGTGTTGCTTTGTGAGGTTTAATTTGGTTATACTTTCTGACACTTCTTAAATTCCATGGATGTGATAATCACCAGTAGGATAGGAGTATAAGTCTTGTGACATAGTCTTTTTCTATGTATTTCATTCTAAAGGAAGCTTGATGTCATCAGACAGACCAACAGATATCTGTAGATTTAAGGGCAAGATTATGGCGATTGTTAAGGGGGGATGAAGTGGAAGTTTTAACACTGACCATATGTGCTTTTTAATTGACTTGTGGATTTTAGGATACCACTATATTCATATTGCTTGTATTTCAGGAATATTGTGATAGAAATGGTAATTCTTGATTGTATTTTAGAAACAGCTCCATAATGTGTCATTCTTCTGAAGCCTGAAAACAAGTCTAGGCTCAAGTTTTATGAGCGTAGGGGATTTGCTACATCAGAATGGAAAATATTTTATTCATGTGTTGTTTTTTGGACAATCATATTCTGGGCTATATTACAATGGCACAATAAATTGCTGAATACACTCTCTGCTGAATATGACCTCACTATAAAAAATTTGATGCATTAGAGTAGGAAAGGTTGGAATATATCAACCCTAGCTGACAAGGGACTTTGGATTTTGACCTAACACAGATGACCTTTGTGTGCAATAAAAGTGAGTTTAATCTCCAGGTCAAGGTTGAGGTGAACGGTAGGGCAATGTGGATTGGTTTGTACTGGCTCTGTCTGGATCACACCTAGCAAGCAAAGAAATCCAAGGTTTGCACTTAAGAGTAAACAAATGCTTGTTTACCTAAACTTTACTCATATCTGTTACACCACATTTAAGAACTTGTGGTACTGTAGACAGCTAACTCATCAGCTGTGGACTACTTCATTTGTAGCTCAGTGTTTCAGAATAAGAGGCGTGAGGTATGTATATTCTGCTCCTATAGATCACTAAACAGGTAAATAAAATTTCTCCTCTAGCACATAGAAGAAAGACTATTCTCGGTATTGCCTTGCAATGAAAAGGGTGAAATCTAGAAGCTTTGTTTCTTTGCCAGTTCGCCTGTCTTTTGAACATCGGAAGTTTATTCCTAAGTGTTTTATGCTTTTAAGAGGAATGTAATTAAGAGAGTTCTGATACGTTTCACTAGGCAAATACAAAAAAACAGGTCCTTTTGAGCGCTCCATTGCTGTAAAAGGTATTTGATCAAAAAAGCTAAGTTGCAAAATGCTTTGGGGGTTGTCTAGGTTGCATAATAAAGACATATAGATGAATTTAAATAAAATATTGTCACATTTATGGTAGTCACAAGCAAAATCCATCTTTTTAACTGCTTGTGTTCTAGGAGTGCTATTTCACTGATGTACCAAAGGTACATTTGCTGAATACTTTACACATAGAAGAGTGGTAGCAGTGGTGCTGTTGGAAGGAGAGAGTTCTCTTTAAATCAGCCAGGGGAAAAAAAAAGTTTGAGACTAATGGAAAGAACCTCTACTTCTTTAATAGAGCCTGCATAATATATCCTCCAGGACTGATCAGCTCTGAAGGCTCTAGAGGTTTGATGATTGGAATGGCAGGAAATCACGCTTTCAGGACATAACGAATTGACTAGGCCATCCATCATTTGTTAGCATGTGCTGAAACACTGGGTTTGTGTGCAGAGCTCTGTGATTTAGTAAATACTTGGGAGATGAATAGAGCTTACACACGAGGGAAGATATTGCTGTCCTTCAGCAGCCTTAGACACAGATCCCTGCTGAGAAGGCCGTCTGACAGCAGCTCATCAGTAACTGGCCTGTCACAGTCAGTGATGCCCACCAGCCATCCCCAGTATATTAAATGCATTTTTAATATCTGCTTCAGTAGATTTAATGAAGAAAATTTAGTTTCCATACTCTGATCACTGCTTTCTCAAGTATTTTAAAGCATTGAGCAAAGCACTTCCAAGAAAGGAACTGTGCTGATAACGCGGAGTTCATTGAAAATCAGAATAAAACAGGAGTGTTATTATCCAAATAGTTTCCTTAAAGCAAAACAAAAATGTTTGGAAAAATCAGTGATGATCTTAGAAACAATTGACCCTCCTGCAGAGGGACCTTATGCAGCAGACTGTACAGCAGCAGAGATGCAGGGCTGGGAAAGGTGTTTGCACAGTGGTTCTGTTTAGTGTGGCAGAGCTTGCTAAAAGGCAAAATTGCATTTCTTAGGCTCTCAAGTGTCAGTACCAGAGTCAGATCATCATTCTGCCTGGCTTTCAGGATCCGGAGAGAAGGGTGGCTGTGAATGGAGGGAATGGAATAGATCAAGTTTTTAATTGCTAGCATAGATTTTGTTTTGGTTTTGGCATTTTTGCAAGTGATGCTTTTGGTGGAAATAATTGTAGCATTACATGGTATTATATAAACTGATATAAGAAACAAATAATAAGACACAATGGAAAATAAAACTGCTGTTTTTGTAATTTGGCAGACTCATTGAGAGTTATTCAGTATTGACATTCTGTGTGTAAGGATTGTACAGAATTAATTTTTAACTTCATGGCGCATGATAAGATCTTTTGCTGTCCATACATATAGATAAACTTCATAGTTAACTTGATTTTCCTTCCAACTTTCAGGGAAAACTTCTGTTTACATAAAAGCAAATACATTGATTTTTGTTTCCTAATGTGATTCAATGCTTGTGATATTTACTTCAAGACAACAAGACAAACAGCTTGATTTTGTTGCACACATCTATTTGAAACAGTTACTTCTTGAGCTTTTTCTCTCTCAGGAATACATTCAGTGTTCACAGAAGAGAAAGCAAGTCCTGAATGAGACCTATAAATTTGATTCTTGTATGTGTCAAAACAGTAATGTATTAAATGTGTATTATTAAAAAAAATTTTAAAATGTCCTAAATGCTTACATTTTTATAACACACAACATATTAAATAATACATTTTCTTGTTAGCATCTGTTTGCTGTCATTGTTAGCAGGACCTATGATTTATTACTTAAATTAATGACTACAACAATTTTGGTGCTGATATATGCCCCTTATGGTTTATTGCATCACTTTAAAAACCAGCATATATGCTTCTATGAGAGTAATTTTTTAATTGTTCATTCTTTTAAGTTTCTGGTGAAAGTAACATCTCTATTTTCAATGTGAAAGTTTCAGAAGCTTGAATTACACTCTCAGCTGAGTGAAATACTGCTAAGGATTAATTTCTGTAAGAAAATGCAATAATAAAATTGTCTTCTAAGACAAGCCTGATAGAGTATTGTTACCAAGAAAAAACAACAACATTGATAGAGGAGTGGAAAGCTAATACCCTGTGTTCTTCTGATCTGGTGATGGTTAAAAAGCCTTATTCATGTTTTTGTTTGACTAATTGGTGCCATACAAGTAGATTTCAAACTTCCATAGGCATGCTCTGTCATTAGTTTTCAGCTTGTATCTCATGAAGTCCTTGTTGTCCATGGACCTCAAATGAAGAATTCATAGTAAATGAACTTCTTGTCAAAAGGCTTAAATTTGCCAAACAGGAACCTGTGCCTGTCATGGGAAAAATATTACAGTGTGTGAACAACTTAGGATAAAAATTTCTGTTTGTAAGCAACTAAAGCATTTTTTTACGTATCTTATGTTTTATTTTGGTACAGCCTTTTTTTAAAATTCATGTGTCCATAACATTTTGAGTAGTGATAGTGATTTGAGTAGGAGATATTATCCCTTCCATTGCACACACCAGGATATCCAGTAGCCTGATTGATAGTGACAGTCTGGTTGCTTTGTACCAGAGAACTGTTGAACTTCACTATCTGGGCTTTATCCTTTTCATCTGACTAGAGTGTTAAAAAGTGTTGCTGTCTATCCAAACATGGAAAAGGCTTCAGATCAGGATGTAGGGCTGAAGAGGACTTTATTATTTGGGTGATTGTCCTCCATTTTCATATCTGTATTTAGGCCTTCGAAGTCTTGGAAGTATTTGATGGCCTAGTTTCCCGTATGCCTCCAGAAACTTCAACATTGAATAAAAATGTCCAAAAATAGCACACCTTCTTCTTTCACAGAAAGCAAAATGTTATCAAATTTGATTCCTTTCTGTCTGATAGCAAAGGTATTCTCTTAAGCAATACAGCCTGTCTGAAACTGTTTCAAAGGCAGCATAGAAGCTGGGACCAGGATGGAGGTAATACTCACTCCTGTGACCGAATTACTATAGAGGGTCTTTCGGAGTTCCCTGTTGTTAATTAGGGACACAGACAGCAATAAAGACATCACGTATCTATTTGTGGTTGGCTGGGAGATGGCAGAACTTCTTATCAGTCTTCTGTTGATACTGCTGTAACATCCAGTCCTTTATTGCATCTCTTCTGTGGAATACAGATGCTCATTTGGTGACTACAACTTGTGGAGAGTACAGTAACTAATAGGCAGAGTGAGTGTATGTTTCTATATATGAAATGGCTATTGCACATTAGCCATTTATGGCATTAATATAAAAATGCATGTTGTAAATGCAGCTCTCCTTCAGTTTTCAACACAGATGAGCAATATGTCCTCCTAGACAAGTGCATTTTCTTGAGGTACACAAAATACAAAAAGAGAAAAAAAACTTGAAAGCTTAGATCTCTAGTTCTTACAGAGCTTAAAAAGGAAGATCTACTTTGACCGGTTGGCAGATACTCCAATAAGCCAAGCAAGTTCCAGTCCAATGGAGTTCAATGACCTTATTGCAATGAGTAGTCTAACACAGGAGTATGTTTTCCTTTATCCTGTTATTAGGAACAGGAGAATATAATTGTTGACCAAAAAGAGTAACTTGGGGTACATTTTTTATCTCATTTGTAAAATGGTGCTTTATGGAATAAATGCATAGTTTCAGTCTAAATATTTTCCTAGCAATATCTGTCTGCTTGATATGTCATCTAAGTGCTGAGCATTTTTTCCAAACAAATTCCATTGTTTTCCCAACAACTGTTATTCACAAGCTTCCTGCTTACGCTTTTTGTTTTAATTTGCTACTTAGACACAGACCTCGAAAGTGACAGACAATCATTCTTACGCATTGTTATTTTTTGTTGTTTCAAGGTTTCTGGATAGAGGATTTTGTCCATTTATCTGCAATAGATGCCTGTCATTCTAACATTTTAAATCACAGTAATTTAAAGATAATATTCAAATGTTTAAGCTACTGTGTAGAAATGAATATGTTTTTATGTAGACAGATTTCAGGAGGTCAGCATGTATCACATATTACTTGCTTGTGTTAGTTTATTTTGTAATTCTTAGCTCTTTCGTTTCTTTTTCAAGGATATCTCTCTCTTGGTGGAACTTTGCATTAATGGATCAGGATGTTTACTGAAATAACCAGTTGAAATTATTAAGATATGCAGTGGAAAGCAGCATGCTTAATTTAATGTGCTTCTGAATATTAAATGCAAGTGAAATGTTATATAGACATGAAGCCAATTGTTATATTATAGTATATGAAGCAATAGTTGTTTAAACCCTAACCTCGTAATTTTGCAAGTTCTACTTTATCATGTAGCTGTAAAAGACAGTCAAAATAAATCACGGAAGATGAAGAAATATTTTCTAGGGCTTTCTGTATGCTTTCAGAAGTGGTGCTTGATCCATGAAATTTTAGTAAGCATATTAAATAATACAATATGATGTGCGACGTGTCAGGGCTGATAAATTATTTTGTATAGGACATTTATACAACATATGGTGAGCTGCTATGTGAACAGCTTAATGACTAAATTATGTTAATCTTTCTTGCCATATTTACTTTTCATTTAAGAAAAGGCATTTTCAGATTTTTATTTTACTTTTTTTAATTATGTGTAGATATAAGAAAGGTGTAGGTCATCTCTGAGAAGCCGTGACAGTGATCCAAGGTTCCTCAGCTGTGCAGTGCACATAACACAGATGTTGGGAGAGTCATCTGTCAGCTATGCCTCTCCTATGGAGTTAAAGTTCTAGGGGGAAAAGAATTCGACACAGTGCTGTCACTGTTACATTTTCACAATAGAAGAGCATGCAAATAGTCAACCTCCTGCTTAGCAGTAGTGCCCTGTCTAATGTCTGTGCTGGTTAGAATAAAAAAATAGTGGGTGCATCTAGGGCTCATATATCTGACAAAGGTCATGCTATGCTGGGCATTTGAATTGGAAATTGTCTGGACTTAGATTTTATAAAGCTCCCAGTGTTGTCGGGGAAAATTTCAGCAGGGTTTTGTCCCTAGAGAGGCCTCTTAGGCCCTTTTCTGTCCTATGAATGAATTTAGATGTGAGGGTTTCTCTTGCCTTAAAACTGTTAAGTTCATTTTGCATACATCCCTAGAGAGAAAAAGTGGCAGATGCTTTTGTCTTGGAAGTGTTTAAAAGAAAACTGCAGAACAGGAACAAGGGAGAGAAGGGGCCCTGTGTGGAGTCCCAGAACATTTTGGAAATGGCCAATATGCAGTTTTCATCAGTACTAAGGCGGGGCGCAATATGGTGCCTGTAGCTCTCTAGGGAATATGAATGTTGATTAAGCATACTCCCAGGCTTTGAAATCCTGAAAGCAGTGTCAGAATAATGGATGTTGAGCAAATGTCAAGCATTTGTTAATTTCTCTGTTATTTGGAGTTTATCTACCATGATCAATCAAATAAACTAGTGCTTCTCTGTTGTGGCATGTGTCATTGATATGGTGATTAGGTGGATAGA
>VWZV01009567.1:17500-36375 GCA_013397155.1 Irena cyanogastra | reverse complement strand
GTTAATACAGGTAACAGATTACATATGAACAGCCATAACTTTAAGTTAAATATTTCTTTGCAGTTGGTTTAGTGGAAAGATATGCATTAACAAAATACTTCGGGGGTACAGAGAGACAAAAATATTTGCATATCTGCTGTGATAAAAATTGCATTTATGCCATATTTTCCACTTCTGACCTTAAAATATTACTGTCATGATGAAGGAGAAATTAGTTCTAAATAAAAGTTGATAGAGGGATCTTCTACTTGTTCTTAGAAGGATAAGTTTGAAAACAAAATACTGATTTATGGCTTAGCTCCCTTCTTCACTCTAAATCTTTTGGTTTCTAAAAACTAGAAACTTGATCTCAACATCCTGTTATTGATACCCTTTAATTGAAAGTAGAGATCTCTTTTTTAAGAATATATGCTCTCTTATAAGATATGTCACATGTAATGTATGCATGGAAGTAGTTAGTTACTCACTAACATGCAGACATGTAAACATTCCAGTTGAGAATATTTTGTTCTTTTTGTCAATTTTCACTATTTTCTGTAGTCCTAATTCTGTTAGATTGCCACTCTTAGAAATTAGGTGACATATAAAGACTTGATATTTAAATTTGAAGAACAGCTTAAGATTAATCTGAAAGAGAAGAAGGCTCTGTGGCCTTTGCTGCTTTACTGTAATATATTAAAACTTAAAAATATGAAAGGATAGGACTGGGTATTTGTGTGAGACATTTTTGAAAGCTGCCTGAAGGATATTATCAGTCAAATTTCAATGAATTCCAGTGAAGTTTATTAAACACCCTTCTCATTGATTTTTTTTTACTATAGACTTTATGGACTTATGGACTTAATATAAAGATGGTAATGTGTATTTTCATTATGTTTTTGATAAGTCACAAAAATTTAAAAAGTGTCAGTGAGTCATGCCATACTACTTGATTCATGCTGAGGTCATCTTTAGCTTATTTTGACAGAGAATTCATGTTTGTTCTTCCTTGGCTTCCACATTTATTTATCAAAGTCTCTAGGCTCATTCTACCAAAACCAGTGAAATTTTGGTGGTTAGTAAAGGTGATGCTGTATAGTCAATCTTACTGACTGTTTGTCTCAGAGATGATTCTGTTCCATTAGTGTTCCATTAGATTCTGTTCCATGGAGTAAGAGTTCTGGAAAGTCAGCCTTTCCTGCAGCAGCGCTGTGGAAACAAAGCTTATAGTCATTGTATGTATTTTCAGGGCAATATAAGGAACACCAGAAAACTCCTCTGGAGAGGGAGGGAAGGGAAAGGAAAAGGAAAGGAGTGGAAGGGGTTAGAGAAGTTTTAGAATACACTCATGTAATGTTGTGATCAGCGCTTGTGATTGTCCCTTCGTATTGCCTTCCAATTTTAGGTAGACAGCTTTTTTTTAAAAAAGAGAATGCTGGACGAACATTAGTAAAAAGAAATAGCTGGATTTCCTTCTTGAGCATTTCTGGTCTTTCTAGGGGGAAGTAAATAGTGGTATTAAATTACTTTATTGCCTCTATGGCATAATAAGCTATATCCATGGGGCTGAACGTAGGCTTTGTAAATATCTGCATGCATAGTACAACAACTTAGATACACAAGACAGAACACTGCACTGTTGGGTAGGTAGATGTAGGTTTAGGGCAGATTTGTGAGGAAACTTTCAAAGGGGACCCTCTAGAAAGCAGATTCAAGTGACCCCTTCCCCAGCTGGTTCAGCAAAAGACAAGAACTATTATCTTTTTTTTCCTTTTGTTTTGCTCAGTAATTACAAATAGCTTAAAAATTGGGTTTTTTTAAAATTATAAACACTGTCTAGGGCTCTAAAACCTCAAAGAGAACTAGCTATAAATGGATTCATCTCTTGCCTTGAATCTGCATCATAACCAAAATGAGAATTTACTAAAAACTATCACTTCTATATCATCTGTGTTTGATTTTTGGAATTTTGTCCTGAATATATTTTAGATTATATCCTGAATGAGAAACATTAATAAGATCCTGACTTGTTTAAGGAATTAACAGTTTGATTGGATAACTGGAAGCTTTTTTGACTTAAGATGTTCACTTTTTACCCTGGAGAAACCTATGCAACAGTGCGCGTGCTTGACATGTGCATGCAAATGCTAAATACAGTAGCAGCATGAGGCAAGTGTCATTAACAGTAATTTATATAATGAAAGCCACCTGGCAGTCTTTGTAATTAATTGCTTCTAAATAGTAAATTTTAAATGTAGTTTATAGTTTTCTAAATTTGATTATATATTTTTAGGAGCAAATTGTTTAAGGGTGTTTAGGGATTTGTCTAATTCAGCACATATATGCTTTTTACATGCAGGCTAATTTTTTAATACAAAATGAACAAGCTAATTAGCTCTGAATTACCATTCATTCATAAAAATAGTTTTCTAAACTTAAACACCTAACTTGTACAGGACAATATAGTTTTGTTGAAAAAAAAAAACTATGAAGTAGAATGATTTTTGCCTTTGTCCACAGTAAGTAAACTTGAGATTGAAGTCTGAAAAACTTACCTTAACTTCTCCTGATCTATTTCTTTTCCTAGGCATAAGGGGAAGTAGCACAATAGACTAGTCCAAACAAAATGAGGGGATAAATACGAAATAAGCATTTCAAATACTGCTTTCCAGTAATAGTCTACTGAGTATATTTTCAGTGCGTGGACCTTGGCCCTATAAGGAGGGCAGATAAGAAAGGAGAAGGATAAACCCCTGGTTTAAATTTTATCTTCTGTGCCTTAACTGCTTGTTGAGGTCCATTGCTGTTACACCCTAGGAACATCCTTCTTTGCACGACCAACATCAGATAAGGAGCTACTTTAGTGTATTTTTGTCTAATGGTTCAACATTTAGATTGTGCTACTAAGATAAAGATGTCAAACTTGCAAACATGTTTTTGGTACAGTCTTAACTGAAGTAAATTGAAAGTGTGGATGATGTACACTTGAGTACAAATGAGGAATTCACAGATATTTTGCCTTTTTTCTCAGTCTCTAGTATGCTGCTGTATGCCTCTGCTTTGGGATGTTCACTGATTCTTTCCTAGATATTAAGAAATTTTCTTCTTGTGAAGTAACTTGCTAAGCTTTAACAAAGTAGTTGCAATCAAGGACATAGCAAATCATCTACTTTTTCTAGTCTCAAGCATTGGTTTGGTTTTTTTTTTTTCATTTTCTCAAAAAATTTAATGGTAGAGTTAAAATCAGAATTCTTGAGAATACGAGGAAATGGAAGTGTGGTGGACAAGTACTGAGATTATCAAGGTGTATATGGAGACAAACCCTGTTTGACTCCTATCTGTTTCTTTTGTCCATGGATTCCCTGATTAGATACTTAAAGATGAGTTTTGCTGTCTGTAAGGTGTGGACATTCAATAGTGATTGAAGCCTGATGTCAGAATATTTGGAAGTTTTAATTTCACATTTTAGCACTGACAATGTATTTCTTAAGCCCTATTGTGAATATATATTGTTCTGTATACATCCGAAAATATTTTTCAGTTTGAAAATATGACCTTACAAAATAGTTTTATATTTTAATGGAAGAGACTTGAAACGTTAGTGAAGTCGTATTTGCTTATAGAGGTCTCTGCGTTTGGCATTGGAATAGGTTCCAAACATTCGTGCAAGAAGTATTGTTTAATTCCAGAAGGAAATTGTATCAGAACAATATCTTAGGCAAATTACTGTCCATTTTCAGTACTTGCTTACTGAGATTAAAAGACTGAAAAAGTAGTTTCTTTTCGTATGGACCTGCTACTCTTCCATTGCTGTGATTGCTGTTTTTTTTTTAACATGTTGTGTATTTATCCACTGATAGAGCATGATGCTGTTTTTCTCAACCATATGAATGGAAAACAAGCATTTTTATTCTTCTCATAAATAAAATGAGATCATAAATACTTTGCAATCATTTGAATATGGTGTGGTTTTAGTTACACTTACATTATTGCTGTTAGAAGTCGGATTTTTGTTGTGTGGGTGAAAGAAGGTGTAATTTATCTCTGCGAAGAGCAGCATTATTTTGGGATCATTTCCTGTATTGGTTATTTGTACTTACCTCTGCGATTTATTTTTTTCACATCTGATACAGATAGTTCATAGTCTGCAGTTGTTTTAAAATATATTGGTTGTTACAAGAGACACCAAAAAATTAGGTGTCTACAGGAAGAATTGGTGCTCTGTTCTTAAAGGAACTTCTAAGTCTTCGTAAATGAAAAATCAAACAGTATCTAATACTGGCAATTTTCCTCTGTCTGCTGCTAGAACTTATTGGCCAACTAGGTCAGACATTATTAAAGTTCAAGTGGCCCAGTGGGAAAAGTAATGGCCTTACACTACTATGAATTTTAAATGCTGCCATTTCTATGTATTGCACCATCATCTGTTCTCGCACATCACTAAATGGTATAGAAGTTGTGGGACCAGCTAGTGTCAAGGTCATAGAAGTGATGACTCTTCTCAAGTAGCCTTCACTGAGCTTTGTCATACAGATATACTCATAACCCTGGCTGTAGGCAGCAAAGTTGTATGCACATGCCTGAATTTAACCTTTTTATTATCATTGAATAGTGCAAGCCTGCAATACCGGATATCTTTCTCCTCAGAATCTTTACTTTGGATTTTATTTTTGATCCTGCCAAAGGTATGAAATTGACTTTGAGGCAAAGGCAGTTTTTAGGGATCTATTTAAGTCTTTTGAGTTGAGCTGTTGTACAGCTTACTGAACTGGATATCAGAGAAATTTAAAATTGATTAATTAATGCTATTGTTCTTCAGATGAGCTTGAATTTCATCCTGATTTTAAATGTAATTGTATTAAGTCTGAAATAAGTGTATCATCATATACTTCTTGTCATATGTATATGTATATCTACACACACACAGCATAACAGTAACAACGATGGTAACAACAACAACAACAACAAATAATAATAATAATAAAATTTGTAATGGGAGTATTTCCTCTACAGGACTGTATTGACTTGATAGTTTCCAAAGGAGTAGCTACCAATAATGCTTCATTGTATGCAGAAATAATAAAACTGGTTTTGTATTCCAGACTTGAACTAGTGTAGCTGGAAAACTGGAAAATTGGAAGATGTCCACTTTATAGAAGTTAACATGTTGTAACTAAAGACTTAGATACTTCTGTGTTACTTAGTAACTCTAATTCAAACTCACCTATTGATTTAAAAATATATATTCACACGCATGTATATAGACAAGTATATTGATTTAACTTAAATTGGTAATTCAGTGACTTCTGATAAATCATTGGTAGATTTGTGAATGATAAAAGTACAAATGTATACAGAGACAATACTCTGCTTTTTGAGAATTTTCATTCAAATAAGTGACCGCAATCATACTAAACTATAAGAAAGATTTTTGTACTAGAGGCTACAGTGAAGAAAGATTAAAGCTGTAAAACAGTTCCCAAGCTCTGGGTAGGCCTTTGGTATTCCTGAGCCTTCCTGGATTCTCTTGTGGAATCATTCAGACTGCTAATAAGCCTTTTTGTTGCCTGGAGAATCCTGACACGTGGAAGAAATTCTGAGAGTGCGCTAGCTGTCACCTCCTCTCAGGTGGGAAGCTGACCATCAGACTGGCACTGGGTCGTTTACAGGTGTAGCTGTGGTTCTTGCTGCCCACATCCTGCAGTTCTGGGAAGCTGCTGAGGCTGTATGCATCCGTGCATGTTATGGATTTGAAACAATGCTAGATCTGTTTGAAATCCACTACTGACATAGTTTTTACAAATTAGAGTGGACTGGTTAGCGTGTGATGAGCAGTATAAACATTGCTTCCTTTAGGAATCCCTGTTCCAAATCATTTGCAGTATGGAAGATGAGAATTTGGCTGCTTGTATTTCTTTCATGTCTTTAATGATGTAGCAGGAAAAATATGTTTTAGATACATGCTCTGAAACTTCAGGGTAGATGTGAGGAAAATTTCCCTTTCACCACTAGTCTTTTAAATTTTTTGGATTTATATCTTTCTTTCCTCACTTAGATTTTAAATCTGGCATGGCAGCACCACACAGTTCTAGCCCTATTACTTTAATTTTAATGCCCAATATTGTGTCATTAAAAGTATTTTTAAACTTACTATACATGGAAAGGGGAAGTTCTTTTCCAGTTTAAAAAAGTGAGACTCCTGCTATCTGCTTTAGAACATATCATGAAAGATATGAGTAGCACCGCACACTCACTAGAGACTGTAGAAGAAACGATTTTCACCCCTACTTGAATTCCTGCTGTGGCTAAGCGGCAGTGTATGTTCTTCAGAGGGAAGGTTTGACACTGCAGCTTTGGGATTTCTCATGTGACAGCTTCTGAATTTTGGAAACACAGGTCCTGCCCCTATGCTCACTTTTTAAACCAATATATTTATCATTTTAATAAGGTGGAATATTCCATTTTGTGAAAATGAAGCAATGAAGCTATTCTGTTTATATATAACATATTTGTCTTATGGACTATGCTTACCCCCTGCTTGTCTCCACTTGCATGAATACTTCTGGATTAAATACTGCAGTTCATAATTACTCTTGATTTGTGTTTTTTTGATTTTTTTACATATCTCTCTAGGTAGTCATCCTTTGTTCCATGGTAAAATACATTAAATGTAAAACTGATTTTTTACTCTTTCTACTTTATGCAACAAGTGTGGAGTTAAAAGTGAGGGAAAGGAAACTCATTCTAAAACATGAAACAAGTAGAAACTTGGTTTGCACCTACAACTCTGTGTTTTCAGTAATCTCAGAAAATGAAGTAAAACCTGTAAGTTTTATCTTATCTGTAAGAAATTCATGATTTGCAAGGGCTGATGATATAATATTTGCATAACGTTTGCTATGCTTGGATCTTCTCTTGGTGAGGCTGAAGTAAGTAGCAAATATTAAGCTGGACAGCACTCCAAACCTTGGTTCCATCCGCAATCCCATTTTTTTAAGGTGATGATCTGGTACAATTAAATTGCTTTCATCATTACTAGCTGCTTCTTAGCCAAAGTTTTGTATCTACTCTAGCTACTAAGCAGTAAACTGCTTATATGAAGTAGTAGCTTATCTGTTACTACTTTATGTATGAATGCTCATTGCAAACCAGAATATTTCTGAAACACTCTCCAGGGATTATAGAATTCCTCATCTACAAATTCTGAGTTTCATTAGAAGAGAATGGTCTAAATTTTATTCTTACGTAATAATTGACCAAAAGGCATATTCTTCTCCCAGCATCAAACTTTCAGTTTTCTTTCTAGCTTAACTGATATCTAAGTTCTTAGAGATCATTTGTCTTGTCCCTTTTTCTGGACTGACTTGGACATCCCATTCTAAATGTTGGATTGGTGTACTAGAAATAATTTTCATAACTATAATACTTTTTTTATGGCAAGCAAATTTTTATCTATTACTTGGAAGCTAGAAATTACACTTCATTTTATAAAATAAAGGTAATTTTATCTTTTAAATTGGGTATTTTTAGCCAACTTTAGATTTCACAGTCTTCTGCTCGAATCCACTTACATAGTGACAAGAGCACAAAATACATCAGACATTCAGATGGAAGTATGCCATTGACATCAACATGGACTAACAAAAGGTAAATTGGTGTCATTGTGGATGCCAGTATACAAGTTAAAGTGGATATCTAAAGAGTGAGGCTGGATGCTCTGAACAGAGCTCTGGGAGCTAGATTCATTACTATCTGGAATTGCAGAAGAAAATGTTTCCATGGAAGTTGTCACTACAGAACTTAAGAGAAAAGTTGTTTATTTCCCTGGACAATATACTTAGTTCTACAAGAGGGGTAATAAGTTAGATTATTAAATGTTTAAACAAGATAGTACACAGAATTATGACTTTGGGATTTTTTGTTTGTTTGTTACAGAAAATCAGCAATTATGTACCTTGGCTCCACAGTTGTTTCTCAACAAAAGAGTCTGCTTGTCACAAACATCTATATTCCTAGTTTTCAAGTAAGCCATGAGGCTTACTTTATAATTTATTCCATGAAAGGCAATAACACAGTACTCAAATATTATTTTGAATAAAAAACCACTTTCAGTATTACGTTTGTTTTCCTGGATAGCTCAGCAATAAATGCATTTGTCTGCTCATTGGTTGCTTTGAAATCTTGTATAGAAGTATCAAAGGATGAATGGACCCCTGGGAATTTAGGTGTTCCTGTAGAAGTAATGATAACTTCTCTGGTAGTATTCCTGCTGTCAGTGTCAGCACTTGTGATGGTGCTGTTTTGTTATTCAAATTCATGTTCTTGACTTCTCTTCCCTCTCCTAGTACATAGCAGTGTCTTTTTCAGTGCTTTCTGAAACCATGATGTTTCAGTTTTCACTCAATGGGATCTTGCAATAGACGCTCCATCTGTGTTTTCAGGAGCTACTTCATTTTGCCAGAAAGTTGTCTCAATGAAATTGTGGCAAGGAAACACTGAGTGGCAGATGAGTGGTTTTAGTGTTTAAGACAGGAACTATGTTAACCAAAAGAAGCATGGAAGTAGACATGTGCAGATATAAATCCACTTCTCCTGGAGAAGGGGAAAGATCATCCAGTAGTAAGGCTTGGAATTCTTTGAATGGTGTTGTTGAAATAATTCTCTTTGCCCCAGTGGTAAAGTTTCTGTACTGCAATCCAGTATATATGCAATTTGTACTGTTATTGGAATGAATTTTTTCAGTATTTGTGCTAGGTCCTAAATTATCTGAAGAGTTGGAAGCATAGGAGAGGAGTGCTGAACTAAATTGAAGTAGAAGGTCAAAATCCAAGGACACTAAGGGAACAAATAAAATGGACAAGAATAAGAGAAACATTTAGTATTGAGAAGACCTTGAAGGTCATCAAGTCCAACCATTAACCTAGCATTTCCAAGTCTGCCATTAAAGGTGGAATGTAAAGGGAAGGAGGGATAATGGTCTTAGTTTTTTTGATATGTCAGTGTCAGTGTTTAATAGGATAATGGTAGTATAAGTACAGTTATCATACCAGGAATAGCCTAAAACCACAAAAATTGCTATGTCAGTGGAGGAGATCTCAAACCAGAAATCTTGTCAAATGCTGTCCTGATCTGTTCTGGGTTTTTTTCCCACATCTATCTCTAAATTCAGTTCTACCATTATGACCATGTAAATCTACAAGGTAATAATAGTTACGTGGTGAGCCATTAGGGGGCCGTATGTATCCAACTTATTTATAGCCTGCAGGTTTGTTTTTTTTTTAAATCATCTTGAAATATCTTAGCTTTCTGTATATGTGTAGCCTGTGTAAGTATATAATCTTTATTTCTTTCCTTTGTTCACCTTCTAATGATTACGTGTGCAGCTGCAGGTTATCGTAATTGGACTGTGCACCTTTTGGAGAGGCTTTGTGGTATATAACTCCTGGCCTCTATGTCACATGTATATTTAGATAAATATTTGTTATTTAAATACTGTTACATTTCATTTAAATAGAAACGTTTATGTTGAAACTCTTGATGCTGGGTCTCAAGCGCCTTCAATCCTAACTCCGACAGAGGTAGAAAAAGCAAGCAGAGAACCCACACTGTAATAAAAATTTAAATTCTTTACTGTATTGCACTTTTTTTTCTGTAATCCATTAATTTAATAAATCTATATATTAGTCAGTTTCTGTTGCTACAATTTTTCTACAGTTTAACATTCAGTCTCAGTTAGTACTCAGAGTGAACAGTCCCATTTGTAAAATACCAAAGATCAACGCTCAGCTTACTGGTGTCATGCAGATGTTGCGCTGGGCAGACAAGCCCAAAATACAGTTATGGCAAAAAGCCTGGAAGCCCAGCTATGGATAAGACATACTTGTAAGTTCTTTATACAGCACTGCATTAATCTAGTCACTTTGTTCCTGATTCTTCAGCTGCTTGGTTTAGAGGTAACTTTATACCATGCTGCGTATACATACTGTCTGTTTAAGTCTGAACCACCCATTTAGTTGTTGTGTGCCTCAGTGTTCACTTTTGAAAGTGGGAGTAGAACTTCCCTATTTTAAATTAGTATTTCTGAAGTGTGACAGTTGGAAGGAGAAAGGTCATTTATGTATGGAGAGAGCATGTACTTGTAATGTAATTATGATATGATACAGGTGTTAAATTCACATACAAAAAATCTGACAGAAGAGTGAGACTTTTGACATTGTAGAATCCTTGAACTACCTATGCTGTGCCATGGTAGGTAAGTTCATGGAAGGAAAAAATGTTAATTATCCATAATGCTTTGCTGTACCATAAAACTCAATTTATTGAGACTATAATTTGTTCAAGTTGCATGTAGTAGAAAAATGTATCAGGAGTAATTAGTAGTATTCAGGATGTGATGAGGTAGATATACCCACAGAGGACAATTGAAAACAGTAGCGGTGTGGTATTGATTGCCTTTCAGAGGAAAAAAAAATCTTGTCTCGTTTCTAAATGTTAACAATTCAGAGAGAAAAATTCCCACTTGGGAAGAATGCTTTCCAGGTTGCTTCATTGCCAGGTGTTTGACATTGAGTGGAGCCTTATGGCAGCTTTTGGAAATGACCGACTCCGGGGAATCTTGGCTTCCTGCTGTGAAAGTTTCCATTTTCAAAGCACATCAGTTTCAGTGGGAATGTTCCGCTGGTCCCGTATGCTACTTCTGACAGAGGGGAAAGTTTTTAACCTGAATATAAGACAGCTACTGAAGAAGTTCCCTTGCTGCTAACAAAATGAATTTCAATATGTTGCCAATGAACAAGCGCCGTGTTCCCAACTGCTGATGGAATTTAACTCCATCAGATATTAATGGAAATTTTGCTTTAATTTCCATTTTTTCCCTGTTACCTTTTAGCTGCACTACTTGCTCCTGGTAGGAACTTTGGGTTCTGAAGTTGAATCACCCAAACAATATGCTAGTTTGATTTGAAATTTTTACTGTATTTTCCTGCCCTCCCTCGTACGGTCTCTCCTTGACCTAGCAGCAGGAAGCCTTTGTCTGAGGTGTTCATCTGGAACAACTTTTCCACACTTGTTTTCATGTTCTGTTAGATTACAGGGCAGCAGGCCTACCTTTGAAGCTCCCTTCTCTTTTGTTTCTTTGCAGTGCACTCCAGTAATTAACTTTGTCCTTCTTTTATTTGTTCCAGTCAATCGCAGTCCACTCTGCTGAGCATCTTCTCCCAGGAGTACCAGGTTAGAAGTTTTCTCCTTTGTGAGGGTTGACAGGTGCCTAATTGAATGATGAATGTCCCTTTATTTCTTTGTAATTGAACTGCCAGCTTTCTGATTGGTTTGGAGGATGTTCCTTTTTCCACATCAAGCACTGCCTGAGTCTCAGTGGATGGCTGCCAAGCCTACCCATCCATCTGTCTAATAACATCTAGCCTTTGCTTATTTGGTGGACCTGTAATAAATTATGCTAAACCATTATTATTCTGACAATAATAATTTCCCTGTGTTGCGTGGTTCCATGTGCTAAATGTTTGCTGACTTGCACTGTCAGTGCTGCTTTCCATTGCTGACAGAGATGATGATAAATGACCATTGCCGGAGTGGCAGAAGGCAAGAGAGGCAGAAAATGGAGTCATTTATCATGAGATGACAGATGTCAGTCAAGTGGCAAGTCTCTATGGAATTACTTTTTGTAGTTTTTCAAATAAGTTGTTTTTAAGCAATGTTCTTCCTGGTTAAAAATGCCAATTGAATTGTAAAACTAGAGTGCACCAGACTTAGATGGAATTGAATTGAGGGAAAATTAATACAAAGGTTGAAAGAGAGAACAAGTTTTTCTTTGCCCTCAGCAGCCTTCAGTAAACTTATTTAGATTCAATTATTGTGACCTTACTGGCTTTTACATATGGTACATTGCAGTACATTCTGAAGATGTTCAGTTCAATAGGTAGATTGAATGTCATTTCTGTACGGGATCTAAAAGCATGGTTCACATCTATCATAGTGTAGCCAAGGATTGCGTGTTTGTGTAGTTGTGATTTCTGTGTTTTGATCTATGACACCTTTGTGAAAGTCCTGTTTTTTTCATTTTTCTAGAAGCAAATCAAAAGAACACATGCCAAGCATCACACTGCTGAAGCTATCGAAACTTACTACCAAAGGTATGACCTCCCCACCCCAGTTAAGACTCTCATCTTAGCTACTGGTTTTTACAGCAGTCATGAGTAAATTAGCTTATGAAGCTAATTTTATATGACAATAAATTAAGAATTTGGGAATACAGAATGGTTCACCTAAAAATGTTTTTCTCTGGAAATACAGAAATTTTTCAGGATTTGGTCATTTTGATCAAGAGTTTACTTCCCTGGCTCTGAGTCAGGATAAACAAGTATTTTTTCAGTGTATATGATGACATTTGTTATATATTTCCTATAATTTGTAATTTTTAGGATTTCTGTGTCAAGACTGATTTTGATGGCTTCCTTACAGGGAGAGAGCTTGTTCTGTTACAGTTGCTTGTTTAAAACATTTGTGTTACATTACAAAAAGTTACATATTCATGTATTGCCAGTTAAAGCACTAATATTTTAGATCACTCCTGTTTTATCAACAGAAGTGTCAGAAAATAGTTTTTAAGGGAGGATGAAAACCTTTATGTCATTTTACAATTGTTTGCATCTCAAGCTAATAACCTGTGCTTGCTACACCTTGTAGTTTTTCAGTTAGTTCCATAGGCTTTACTAAAAATATTCCAGTGACATAATTGGGGCATAGTGATAACAGGTAAAGATACGCAATTAAAATATTACTTTGTAGACTGACATATCTGAAGAGCATGCATGGCAAGTGAATTCATACTTGTGATGTATGATATTCGTGCTTAATACTAATCTGTATGAATCAAGAAAATAAACAAAGAGTCTTCATTTGTAAACAATTAAATGTGCTTCTGCTAGAGTCATGTATTTAAAACTTAACCACAGCCTGATCGTATCAGACACTGGTATAGAATATCTAGTGTGAAGTGTACTAGTTTGGGTGATTGATTTCAGTGTTTTAGTAGTTTTATTGTTCTGTAAAATTTGTACTGGATCACATCACACTTTCCCTAGGGTTGATTCTTGTTTAGGAAGAATATTGGCTTAAAATTTTGTTGTGCTAATAACACGCATATACAGTACTACTTTTAATTATTTTTCATTAGCAGAGTTTTAGTGAAGTGGTCTGTGGTAATTGTAACCGCTGTGTAAGTAACCCTTTTCTTAGAGTATGTGTAAATCACTAGTTACAGCCTGAAACTTCAACCTGAAACATGGGACAAAATTTTGCTTTATGCAAAGCAGAAGTTGTATTGGTGTCAGTAGGGTTGTCGGTATGATTAAGTTTGTCTCACATCAGGTTGGACGATTTGGTCTCCTGTCTTCTTCTGTAGTCTGAAGTATGATAGCAGTACGTTACTAATGCATTATGTATGAAGCTGTGTGGTAGTGGTAGGGGAAATCATTCTTTATGCTATTTCTGAGTATGTCATTTTGCAAGTGTATTAACATGGCTGAGTGAAATGCACGTGTTTTAAAATCAGGGATGTTCTGGTCAATAGCTAAAAAACTCATTTCAGTCCTGTTTTAATAGATTTACTGTGTAGTGTGTTTAGGAGGCTACAGAAGCAGACAACTTGAGATAGAAGCCGCTTTGAAATACTTCAGGCATAAATATGACAAACATGTCTTCTCCTCTGCTCTTCTGTAGCATCCACTTTACTGCTGGAAACCCCAGACTGGGTACTATGCTCCTTAGTATTTCTGATGACATACAAGCAGATAATTGTGCTGTCATTGCTTTCTTAGGTCAGAAACTACTAGGTTTTGAAGGTAGACATTTCCAGTGGTCCCTCTTAGGAGCAAGTGAAATAGTGGAGTAGAGAAGTTTCTTCTGCTTGGCTGAGACTTACTAGTCTGAAACTTAGGCAAGCACAAAGTACAAGAAGGATCAACAAGTTTTCAGACCGGTATTGCCATCAGGATGTGAGACCTGTTAGTCTATAATGGAGTTGCCAGAAGCATTAGAAATATCAGATGGAAATTTACTTCATTGTCACTGTAGTGTTGCTGTTCGATCATCTAGGTGCATGTTTGAGAGCTTTAATCTCAAGTACATTTTCCTGGTTTTATATTTTGTGTATGATCTCTCATTTTCTTCTGTTATAAATTTTCAGTGTTTAAACACGTTTTGTGGGTTTTTTTTAACGTGGAAATAGGTTACAGCAAAAAGCTTTTTTCATTTCCTTAATTCATTAAGCTTCAGAATAACTTGCAAGCAAAAAGCCTTCTATCTAATCTTGTATGAAGGAGTTTTATGAAGGTGTGCTACCCATTCCACAGAAAGGTAAAATGATAAAGAATTTTAATGTCTGTAACTAATGAGCAGAAGAGTGTCTTCTGATGGATAGATAATGATAGAGCTGGAAAGGCTGTGGCCTTCTGATGATGTCAGTAATGATGTGCTATGTGAATACAGATAGGATAAACGAGCAGGTTCAAATGTTGGTAACTATTGTTCTTTTCCACATGGCTGCAAAGCACAAAGTGGCTTCCAGTATTGTAGCTGCTTCCCATCAGCTTCTGAACACAGGTTTCAGGCTTTATCAAAATGTAAATATCAAGCAGTGAAAGTAACAGAAGTGAGGAAAGTGACATTGTGTGAAATGATGGTCAGAAACATCATTCTGTAATATCCTCAACTAGAAACATTAAGCTTTTGCTTAATGTTTCTAGGATAATGACTATCAACCTTTATTGAATCCTAAATATTTCTTGTTTTCTCTTTAGAATACTAGACTGATTTCAATAAAATAAGCCTTTAGTATTTAAACTACTGCCGAATTGATAAAATCTGGAATAAAATTGAAAATTTATGTTTTTGTGGGTAGTAGTGAATTGGGTGAGATATACAGTGCACCTTCATAGTTGAAGATCATGTGAAACCAAAAATCTTTACTATGAATAATAGAGGTGTATTTGTCTGTGATGGATCTTTAAGTTGTACAGATATAATTTATTTGTGTATCATTAAGCCACATTTTTTTAATTTCTTGATATATTGGTTTTTTTAACCAGTGACTTCATTGAGATGGATATATTTTGCAGATGAATAGAATAGGAGACAACCCTGGAGAGTTAGTGATTGCTTAAAATACTTACTTCTTAAAAGATTTCCCATTAAATACTCTGTAATGGGGTATTTTCCCCCAAATGAAAAATATTCACAAGGGATGCTGACATGTATAAACTGGCCTTTTCTTGCCGCTGCAAAATTACTTGGCTTTGTCTTGTCTAGGTACCTGAATGGGGTGATGAAAAATGCAGCTGCCCCAGTATTGCTGGACCTGGCCAATGAGGTAATCGTCTTTCTTTTTTCTTTAATCTCCCAGTATAAAACCTGAGGGGCATATCTATAGTGACTTTAGTGAGAAATGTAATTAACCTAAAAAAATGGTTTCAAGGCACATTAGACATTTAAAATGGTTCCCCAGTCTGTTAGTACTTAAAATAATTAGACAAAAAGCCACATTTATTAATAAATCAGTTCATGTAATTAGTCTTTTGACTTCAAGGCAAATGTGTAGGATACCCTGAATTTGTATTTTGCTGAAAATTTCTGACAGACTGCAGGTCTTTCCTGCATAAACTTACTAAAAATTCTCACATTGATTAAATGTAGTTGTGTTAGTTTGATTCCTTGCTTTTAATAGCAAAACCCATCTAAGTTATTGCTATTTCTTAGTAATAGGAAGGCTTAAAACAGATCATTTTCCTGACTCCATTTATTTCTGTTCGTACGGATTAGAGCATGGCTAATGAAAACTGCTTAAGATAAAGCACTTAAGCAGAATAAATTCCTCAGTGTATGAAAAGTTCTGTACAGATGCCATTAAAGTCTTGACAAATTTATTGATGGTATTTGTTAGCTAGAATATGAATTTGCCTTTTTATACAAGGTGTTATTTGTATTAAAAACTGCTATCTCAGCTCTACCTTAAAGAAGAGGTAAAAAGTTTGAACAAGTGGCAAGGAGTTTTCCTAGAAAAAAAAAATAGATGAAATACCTGTTTTTTAAACTCTAAAATATTTATTTACCATAGTAGTAACAGTACAATAGCTGATATTCCCTGGAACTGCTTATGCAATCCTCAAAGGGATAGAATGAAATATATGCTGTTTTGTGTTGCATTTTAATAGGAAACATAAGAAGGAAGCAGAAAATGAGTGTTTGCATTAAAAATGGTATGGCATTGTGAACATTAAGTGTAACAATAAGCAGCAAGTTCTACATGTTACATTAGTAAAAAAGAATGGTTTTTCTCTCATGTACATTGCTGCAGCCAGCAAATGAGCGATTACCTATCAATTACTGGAAGGTTTTAATGGTCTGTGAAGTGTCTGTGTAATCTGATCGTACAGTTAGCATAGAATCAAGGATTTATTTCGTGTTACTGGTAATGTGTAGCTTCTTACCATCTCTGGAAAAGACAAGTCTTGAAGTACTGAGAATGGAATGTACTTTACATAAATAAGTACAATCTTACTAAGAATTTAGGTAAACATCCCAATGGATGATATATTGCTCCCATATTATATGAGAACTGTCATAAAAATATTTCAAGCACAGAGTAATATATCTGTTACTGGTTCTTTGTATGTTTTTCGCATTGATTTAGAGATGATGGATATAATTTCTGACTCTAGTGAGCATATCTTAGTTTATATTTCACTAATGCATTTTTGCAATTCAGATCAAAGATATCTGCAGTTCAGAAAAAAATAAAAATTAAATCTAAGAGAAAGGGGAGACACAGAAAGAACTTATCTGCTTCTGTTTTTTTAGTAGCAGGTATATCAGAAAGGCAATGCATTTTTTGACTGCCACCTAATGCATTAGGGAAACGTGGCAATAACCAGCACCAGATTACTGCTTCCAAACAATCAAGCTGCCACTTTTATATGATAGTTAATATTTAAATGACATACTCTTGCATCTGCTGACAATTGATGTAATGGTAATACTTTATGAGTCAATATATATTTAATCAGTGGAAACTGTAAAAATTGATGAGAAATATATAACATAGCTGTATTACAGTATGTAGCAGCTCTGTTAAATAGGAATAGCTCCATATTTTTATCTTTTTGGGGATGTTTTTGGAGGGTTTATAAAACTACTTCTAATTCCTTTTTTAAAATGAAATTTTTTGTCAACTTTTCATGTTGTATATGTAGTAAAAAAGACTAAAATAATTCACATTTTTGTTAGAAACTATAAAATAAGTCACTGTTCTCTTCATACAAGTATTTTCAAGTGAGATTTGAAGCACTATGAATTTTACTTACATGCTAAATTCTGACATGAAGCATGATGGCCCTATTTCAAAGAAAGATGGACACATGATTAATATGAAAATTAGGGCGATGCAAGTACCTGAACTAATAAGGTAGTCCTTATTCAGGCTGGACTACCTTCAGTAATTTCACCATTTTTCATGTGTCAGCTCTGATGTGGGTTACTGGAAATAAGCAGCTCCATGGAAAGCATTTCTCTCTACTTGGGTAATTTAAGGCCATCCAAATACATACATATTTGGAAAAATATGTATGCACAAATGGAGTAACCTTTTTTCTGTAGTTATTAGATCAAGATAAAATTTTTGCACTAATAGTGAACTTGAAAAGATGTCAAGAAAAATTCACTGTGACAATGTGTGATCAAGGTTTACTGTCTTGTAATTAAAATTATGATTCACTAAAGCAGTATTTTAATTGTATCTAAAAAGCTATTGTAATTTTAAGGGCAACTAGGTTATACATTTTTCATACATATAAAAAAAGTTGAAATGGAGGCTTTGTTAAAAATCAAAATATAAACTCTGAAGTAATTTTGACCGAGCCCAACACATCTGCTAGACATATTGATGCTAAGGATACGTGGTATCACTTGATGGGTACCACATGAACAAGGACTCATAGCAAAAGATCACCACTTCTTCTCCTTGATGGATAACCTTATAAAAGGGATTTCACTGTCATCTTTTACAAAAGGTGGTTCAGATGCACATGTACAAACATAATAATCAGGATTTTATTTCATCAACTTTATTTGATTTTTCACTGATACTGTGGATTACTATTACACATTTGCTGCAAATAGTTGAGTTTGATAGTTGGAAAAAGATCCTGTTTCCTCTATTTTGCTCTTTAGTTTTAATCTACAAATATATTACACTTCTGATAAGTGCATCTAAATGTATTTACCTCCTGAAATTCTGTTTTTGTTTTTGTTGGGCTAAGGTGGACTTTGCCCCATCATTGATGGCTCGTATTGTGTTGGAAAGATTTCTACAAGAAAAAGAACAAGCCTTCCGTAAGTATCTTAGCTGGGGCATTTTTTCTTTCGTATTTTTTTATTTTTAAAATACTTTTTGTTTCCACTTTTCTTCTGACTATAATAGAAAAATAATTACCACAACGTTGGAAGTGAGATAACGAGGGTAACATTTTACGTTTGGTATCTTCAACAGTTAATGACAGTTAAACTGTATGTAAGAAGAACAGCCACAATTAACACTATTTAAATGAATCTTTTTCCTCTTAGATTTCCAGACTACCTGTTCTTCCAGTAAAATAAAGGGTATGGGGCTCATACCACATATATATCTTTAAAATTCTGTATTTTAGAAGTCAGTAATTACTGACAGTAATTGTTAAACTTAAGCCATTTTTAATTTTGCAGCATTGCAGAAATGTTGCTAGTATATACAGGAGTGCATTTAACTGATCTCACTACAAGAAAATAAAAAAAAATTGAATGAAAGGGAAGAAAAGAATAGAGCTACAGGAGGAGGTTCAAGCCTAAAT
>VWZV01009567.1:2500-15000 GCA_013397155.1 Irena cyanogastra | reverse complement strand
GGAAAGATATCCAATTATGGAAAGGTTTTCTACCAGGTAATCTGTACTACTATGAAAGGAGCTTGCCATTAGAAAACTTAGAGTAAAAAAACAGTAAAATACCTTCAGTATTTCTTTCAAATTAAATGTGGAAAGTAGACCTAAATTCTGCCCAGGTTGTTTAAGTAGGGTGGGAATTCAGTACAGTGGAAAGTTTTACACCTTGTAGCCTAGTCTTCTTCCGTTCCAGAAAACAGACTTCTTGATTTGATAGCAATTTTTTTTTCATTTTTCATAATTTTGATCTTGAGTTAGAGATTACTGTACAAGCACACCAAATTCGCTATATGGTGTATTGTTCTTGCAACCAAAAAAAATCCTGAGTTCTCTTAGTTTTCTTTTGCATGAAGTAATAGAGCTTAGAATTGACCTCTATACAGCTCATTTTAAGTATATCAAAAGACAATTGTGCTACAATAGTCACCATTCCATATGTTGTAAATGAAAACTTCACAGTTTCTGTGAATAAAATACATCCTTTTAGTGTTTTCACTATTTGGGTGTGAGCAGGAGAGCCTTGTGTGCCAGTTTTCAGTTTGTGACCACCTTCAGTTTCTTTTGGGATGCTGTACAATATGAAGAATGTGCTCTATATATCCTTTGACTTAATCAAGTTCAAAACATGTTATTTAACCAAGCACTATAATAATTCTTTTCCCTATTACCTTACTAGAGCTCTCAGATTATTCTATCAATGTATGGAAGATAACTCCAAACAAAACTGTGGGGCCAGGGAGAGGTGGTGCCTTACGTAAGTGTTATGAAACCCTGTAGATGTAACATCACATACTATAGTTATCTCTGTACCCTAAAAAGAAAAATAAAGTCGATGATGTTGTTAAAATAGATAAATTCTGTACTTAGAATCCTTTTAAAACATTGAATTCCAGGTGTGGAATTCTGTGGTGCAAAACAGTATTCTAGTTACAGGGATTATGTAATCTAAGTAATGGGGATTATGGCTTCCCTCAATCTATTTGCTCTGCTGCTTTTCGTAAAGCCCAAGTTCTCTTCTCCATCTTCTCTGCCACAACACAGTGCTGGCTCATATTCAGTTTGCTTCCCTACCAGGGCCCCCAAGTTGTTTTCTGCAAAACTCTTCCCCAGCCAATCCATCTCAGCTTGCATTGTTGCTGGGATTCCTCCTTCCCAGGTATAGAACTGTGCATTGACCCTTACTAAATTTCATGAGATTCCTGCTGGCCCATCCTTTAGCCTGTCTAGGTCCATCTAAATCCCAGACTTGCCTCCTGATTGGTTGTCTTTTGCATCCTCCAGGTCATTGTTGAAGATGGTAAACAAGAATGGCAATTGATGATAGCAAGTACATAAAGAGGAAGAAGGACAAAATCTTACACCTTTCTTTAATCTTACCTTTTCTGCCCTCTTTTTATTTACACTTAGATAATAACATGAAATGCAATCTCAAGCTCCCTCTATATGACTGTCTGCTGTGGATTATTAGCATTAAGGTCATCTTCCATCCTCCTTTTCTAGCTCTTAAATAAACAACTTGAAAAGGTAAACCAATATCATCAGGCTGTCTACACTCAGCTCTTGGTGAAATGCTAAAAAGAAACAACAAGATGTCTTTTATTTGCTGAAGCATGTAAAGCGTTGAGCAGTTGTGCAGAGCAGTGCTGGTATCTGTTGAAATACATCTACAGTCCACTTGCCCAGTGAAGACAGACAGCAGGAAAGAATTGGAAAACAGTTCTGAAACAAGCATTCTACAGCATTACAAACTGCAGAGTAGAAATATAACTATTACTGAATTTTAGAAACTACTTTTAGTGGTTAAAAGCTGTGACTAAAAAATTGTCGAGTATATCTATGCAGCATTCATAACATAGTCTTTCTACCCTGAACATTGCCTAAATATGAGTTCCTTGTATGTCAACAATGCTTAACATACGTAAAATTATTTTCAAAGTTGTATCACCTCTCCCAAAAATACATGCATAGCTTTTAGAAATTATTTTCAACTCTGAAGAAGCACTTTTGCAAAAAGCTCAAATTGCTTAAATCTTCAGGAATTAAATTATACCTTTGATTAAGTCTTATTGCTTATTTTTCCTTATTACACAGTGTTTTCTGCTTGAGTTATATATAGTGTAGGAATGTGCTTCATCTTCCAGAAGTGTATTGCCATTGACTAATTATCAGAGTGAACTAATGCAGAATCCATGGAAGCAAAGATTTGGTTTCAGGCAAGTAACCTGGAGTTATGTAAAAATACAGCACATTTAAGAGAATTTGCTAATTGCCTAACAAATCTAGACATTCAACAAGGCCGATCACTAGTCTTTTAGGCTGTGAAAATGCTGATTGATATTGCTGATTATAAAAACAGTCTTGAATATAACACTATCTTCACTTTTATGTCTGTTGAATGTGCAAAAACTTAAGTTGCAGTAGTTATGCTCCCTAGTAAAAATTACAAGTGCTCAGTAGGTCTTGGCAATGTTCTGTTGTACTTGTTTGCATGTGTTTTTCCACATGAATGAAATTTTGTTCATGCCAACTAGTATCAGAAAGCAAGAGCTTTTTGCTTAACAATCTTTTGCTGGGTGGCTTCTGATTGTGGTCTATTAAGTTGGCATTCTGTTGACTGAGTGTTCCAAAAGATAAAACCACATGAATTATAGGTTTTTTGCATTTGCAAACATATTATTAACACACAGACTTGAGAAAGTCTCATTTTTAGTACTAATGATATTGTTTCTAAACAAGCATTTGAAATTGCTCTTAATTTTTTTGCTTTTTCCATCTTCTTGTCTTTGATTTCATACTAATAAGGCAGAATATTTTTACAAAGGTGTAGAGACGAAGTATACCAAATATTTAAGCTGTCATTGCAGAAGCAGAATTTCTTTCTCTGGGAAAAACCAAAAGTTTTCAATATCTCATTATTGTTTATCTCTTGCTTGACTACAGGAAGCATCTGTATTCCTTCAGTTGCATTGATGAGAAAGGAAAGCAGTAGGATAGGGACAGCTCTCAAAGCAGATTAGTTGAAGTAGTAAAAACAAATACTACATCTTTAAAATACAAAATATTCTTCTGCTTTTATGTCCAGAATGGATTCTGCTTCTGAAATTGCATTACAGTCCCATTTTTTTTTAAATCTACTTGTCAGTATTTTACTTGTTCTCATTTTAGGAATGACGAACTATTGTTTTTTTACCATTAGACTGTTAACAACCTGCTTTTTTCATTTGCTCTGTAATAGTCTTGTCATGTAGGGATGCTGTTGCAGAACAGGTCTCATGCAGATAGTCAAAATAAATTTCTATTATAGTGAAAATTGGCAACTGAATTAAAACTATTGTTGAAGAAATTGGAGAGTGATTCTAGAATCTCTAAATTGGATACACACAAGCACATTATTTTCAACAGTGCAAGAGAAACAAGAGGATGAGTCTACAATGCGAAAGAATAGTTTTCATGTCACCAGTTTTACTGTATGTTTTCAACATGAACACTGACAATAATTTCATGAAGCACCCCTAGTCTGTCTTTTCTAACTGGGAAAATATTTTTATTTCCACTTAGTATGGTCAGCATGCACAGCTGAAGTGAATGATGACCAAGTTTTTAACCACTACATCACACCTTCTTGATGTTCTGAAAATACTGGCTGATTCAGTGGCCATGCTTGAGTTTTCATCCAAGTACTATTCCCAGTTTACAAAATAAACATTTGAAGCGTCAACAGTTAATTAACTTGGTCACAGATCTATGGCAAGTTTGTATCAAAGCAAAGACAAAGTTTCAATCTTACACTTGGCAGGTATGGATTTACGAGGGCTGGACACTTCTGAATCCATACATGCTCATTCCTTGCTTCCTCTTTAAGCTCAAAAGGGAAAAATGGATGAACACAAAATGAAAGGCAGTTTTTCTTTTTGACCTCTCTAAGTCTATTGTCCACTTTTTCAGAGAAAATTCAGCTTTTCCATAACACTGAGCAAGGTTCAGTCTTCCCATTTCTGTATAAATGTCTGATGAACGTAGTCTCAGTAGTGCACTGATAAATTTGTGCTGGAGAAAATTTTTCTTGAGACAGTAGTGCTGAGAAAAGCTGTTTGCCTTCAAATCCTAAAATTTTCCTTTCTTTGGACTATTCCAACTTCTTTTTCTATAATATGCTAGAGCAAACCTACGTCTTAAGTAGGCAGAGAACATGCTTGGTGTTAAACATGGCACATGGGTGAGCTCCTTGAGCAATCCTCAGTTTTAGGATCATGGCCATCAACTAAATTAAGTTGGTTCTGTTTGTAGAATTGCATATCTTTGAACTCGCAGGAGGAAAACATTCTTCAGTGTGAGATGTGTTACTTCCATAGCGGAGTTAATAAAATCTGTGTAAATATTGCAGCTTCAGCCTTAGTTTATCAATAGCGGTGGGAATAGACCTTGCTGTCTTCTCTAAAAATGCCTTTCATTGCAAATAATTCGATTTGAGCTTTTCTTCAGACCTTCCCCTAGTACATATGCAGCACTGTGCTGAAGCATGTATATTAAATCTGTGGAACATTGTGCCATCAGTTTTGTCTCAAGTAACTACAGCATCCAAATACTTCATATTGAAGGGGCTTAAAAAGCAATGCGTGACTTAGCTTTGTTCTACTTCAGAATTGACTGCTTGAGCTAAAAAGCATAAAAATAAAAGGGGTGTCAAATGCAGTGTACCTGAAGGGTGTTGCTTAAACATCTCAGTTAAAAAGCTGACTATACAACAAAATACAGGAGGAGTCATCTGAAAGGGTGATCCAAGTATTTGACATCCTCAGGACTACCTTAAGACAATGAAAAACACCAAAGAAAACAGTAAAAAACATTTGAAAAAGATGTAAGACCCAATAAAAATCAAACTTCTGGAGGCTGATGTTAGGATTTTTTTTTCCCACGTAGGATCCATGACCCTGAAAAGTCTCTTTGGGATAAATGTTCTAGTCTTTTAGTTAAAATAAAACAAACTCCTCATTTCTTTTCATTTCCTTAATCCAAAAAATATAGATCCTTCAAGCAATAAAATTACCTAAGTTTAATTACTTCTTTGACTAACGAGTTTGGAAACCATTATTTGAAAATCAGAAAAAAGTAAGCAGGTCAACAAAGTATAATGCTGCCAGCTGAGATTTCTTCTAATTTTTAAAGGAGTAATTTAGGTGGTTTACACTATGCAAAAAATACCTTTAGGCAGAAGGGAAAGACATGTCATCCCAGCTTTACTCAGTCACATTGTTTTGTGGTTGCAGCACAGTCAGCACTGTACTCTCTGATGCCTTTGAGACTTACTCAGCTGAGCAGAAAACCTCTGGACTCCTTCTGCAGTAAACCACAGCTGTAAAAGGGAGATGTTGATGGACTAAGGAGAGTTCACTGGAGGGCCCCTGGGACAGTAAAGGGGATGGAACACTTCTCCTGTGGCAAGAGGCTGTGGGAACTGGGGATTAGTCAGCTGAGACAAGAGATGGCTTCATAAGGAAAGAAGAGGAGCCTACTGGTATCTGTGGGGATGTGATTAGGAAGATAAATGCAGGCTCTTGACAGTAGTGACATGGTTGTAAGATTAAAAATAGATATAAATTAAAACATGAGATGTATACAACTTAACAACGTTTAGTAACTTTTGTGGTCCATAAATGTTACGTGTTTTGCTTTCTATTTTGCTAAGGTAGGTGTTCAGTACTTGCAAAATAAAATTTTTGAGAGATTTTAAGGATTAAGGTTTTCTTGTATAATTCACTCTTAAACTTGTTTGGTAAGCCTTAAGATTATGCTGTTAAAATAATTAAGACTGTTATTGAAACTTTATTGCATATGTATGAAGAAACAAGATGTAGAGGAATCTAGTGTGATTATCTAGAGGAACAGTGCTACAGGAGATTGAAATTGAACATAGAAACCATAATTATCTAAAAGGAAGTCTATTACAGTATGATAAAACTGTCAAAATAATGATTGAGAGCTCTAACAAGTCACGCAGATCAATAAAGCTAATCTTACGTCATAGCTTGAGAATCTAGAAATTGTATTTTGACCTTAGTTCACAATAGAGCCATTCAAAACATATTTAATAAATGGTTTACAATACTTTTTCTTAATTAAAATTTTAAATTGTTCCCAATTGTTTTCTCCAGTGAAGTAGGGAATATGTTTCCAGTCCACATGGTGTGCATGTTATTTTTCTGATTACTTACTCTTTTTAAGGAATTATTATTTGACTTTAATCTGTTCTTCATGTACACAAATTTCGTCTTTTTTCCATGCAATATGGGATCTATCCTCCATATATTCTACAATATCTGAATGCCTTCCAGTTGTGTGTTAAGCTGCATGGCTACATCTCTTGTTTTTCTCTTCTTTTCTCTGAAGGAGAAGGTGTTTGGTTTAGTGGGTATGCTGGCTTTGGCTGGGGTAGCACTGACTTTTTCACAGTGGGTGGTATGGGGCTGTGTTTTGGATTTGTGCTGAACACCGAGTTGATAATATAGAGGTTTTTGTTTGTTTGTTTTTTTTTTGTTGCTGAGCAGGGCTTAGACAGAGCCAAGGCCTTTTCTGCTTCTTGTACTGTCAGGCTGGTGAGGAAACTGGGGGTGCATGGGAGGTTGGGAGGAGACATATCCAGGGCAGGTGACCCCAGCTGACCAGAAGAATATTCCAGACCACGTGACATCATGATCAGTAAAGTGAGTGGAAGAAGGTGGAAGGGGTTGCATTTGGAGTGATGGTGTTTGTCTTCCCAAGTCACTGTTAGCCATCATGGGTGCCTGCTCTCCAGGGAATGGCTGAACACCTGCCTGCCCATGGGAAACAGTTATTTCTTTGTTTTGCTTTCCCTCTTTTTCACTTTCTATATTAAACTGTCTTTATCTCAGCATATGAGTTTTCTTACTTTTACCCTTCAGTTCTCTCCCTGATCCTGTTGGTATGGTAGTGAATGAGCAGCTAGTCGTGATAGGTTTCAAAAAACTCACTGACAGTGTGTTTCTTCCAACTCTGCCCGCCAGCAGGTACTTACCGATAACCTTTACCCATCTATCTTTTGTCTCCCAAAGAAATTCTTAAAAGAAGTTTTAAAAAACTTGCTTTCTTTTCATATCACTTCCAAAATGCTGAACCTTTTTTTGGGAATTGCTTGGTTTTCTTTTTATTTTGAAAACTAACAGTACTAAATGTCCAGCATTTTAAAATCCTGTGACGTCTTTGGCCCTTATGTTTTGTGGTAATGAGTTTCATGAATATGTCTTTGCATAGAAAAAAGGTTTAAATCTAAATGCTTTCTTCAGAATGCCTATGAGTGTTCTGACACTCAGCAGAAATGTTAAGCAGGGATTGTCTTTTTGGTATCCCTTTCTTTTGTGTCTTCTAAAATAAATGTTCCATTTCCCAAATTTTATGTTTCTTTAGGCCGCCACTGATTTTTTTTTTCTTTCTTTGAACCACTAGATTTCCCAGTGTACATTTTTGAGGTAGGAAGACAGAAATTAGTGTGATAGTTCCAGGTGAGTCTAAGCAGGAGCTATCCATTATGAGGAATTTGTTAATATTTTCAAATCCATTTCTTCTTACTCAGCCTAATTAAAAGCAATTGTTAGGGAATGCACAGGCTTGTTTCAGCTGATTTAGAGACTAGTAAAATATAAGAATAACTGACCTGTTTCTTCCACCATGCATTACTGGATATTATGATTTGAGAATATTTTGTATCTTGGACTCTAGTATCTCTGAAGACATAACCTTCAAGTGCTAAGCCCCAGTTTCTTCACCTTTGGAACAGTGCAATCCCATAATTCAGATTAAATTTACACTCAGAATTGCAGTCCCAAGTATCTCTTTGGGAAATGCAACTCTGTCTATTCCCTATTGTTTTCTTTAGGAAAGCTATGAACAGGTGAAAATTGAAGTAATAGAAACAGCTTTTTAAAATAATTTTGAATCCTTGACAATACAATTAATCCTAAGATTAGTTACAAGACTGTAGAATTTCTTACCTTTCTCAAGTTCCCAAATCAGAATTCCATTTATTTTTCTGAATAACTTTCTTCTTCCTGCTTCAGGCCTGATTCTCTTTTTTCTCAGTGCTTTCCCCTGCTGATCTCATGTGACAGAACTGTTTACTTGCATTCAGTGTCAAGATTTGCTTGACTTAGATTTAATTTTGTGTTTCTTTTCAGATTAGTTAAACAATTCAGTAGACAGAACAAAGAGGCACATGCTTCACTTATTCTTTTTCTCAGTCTCTAGTAAAGAATGTTTTCATTTAGCCTTTTTTCTGAAATTCCTTTGCTTTTCTGTCCATAAATTAAATGAGAACCCAGCCCTGAAAATACTTAGGCAAGGCCATCATGTGTTTGACATGAAGCTTGCAGCTATGTAGAGCTGCAGCTTTTCAATAGTTGCCAGTTTACTCAGATTCATCACCAGGATTGTAACCCAAGTTTGACATATTTGAATCCTCTCTAACCTCTTCACTTAACTTTTATTAGATTCTTACAAAACATTTTAAACAACCTGATTTAGTAGGTGTCGACCTATGTCACACCACTGTTAACTTCTGTTGTGAGGAAGTGGACATGTATTCCTCTTGTTCACAGAGTCTAACCCTTGACAGGGTTTTGGGATTTTTCTCTGCTTGTATCTGTGCGACTAATTTGTTTCCTTAGCTACTACCAATGAACTTTAACAAAGATATTATAGGATAATTCTTTTTCTTTAATTTTCTCTTTTATGACATGTCCAGAAACTGCAAGAGTTTAGTCATGTTTCAACTTTTTGCGGTGGTATTGGTCATTCCTTAGTGTATCACAGTCACTTAAGTGCTTGTTAGAGTGATCATTAAAAACATACTGTAGTGGGTATAGACTTTAATGTATAATTCCCTAATCATGGCTAACTTATCTTAGCATATAATTGGCACTAATATTTACCCCCTTTCAAGTTTTTTCTACGATTTTTTTGTGTATTATTTCACAAAGTAGGTGGATAGCATAAATTAAAGATTAAATCCTTGCCTAGAGAAGCTTATTTTCCTATTAACGGAAAATCATTACACCTTAGTGAAAAATCATGTCCAAGATGTTTAACAATGTATGCCAGTAGTGATTTTTGGATGTAAAAGAATTGCTGTTGGCTTTGTATTCTCAGTGCCTTTTATTTTGTTTGAATAAAATGTTAGTTTATAACTGTGGTAGAATGTTTTTAATGTCTTTATGAATTTATGAATTTTTCAACAAGTGCCTTTTCTGCAAAATGAGATTTCTACTTCATCATCTAGTGAGAAAATGATAGTGCTGAATGAAATGTTGTTATTCGGCAGGTGTCCTGTGAGCTCTTGTCTGCTGGTAGAATTTTGGTGTGTGATAGAAGTAAAGATTTTTTCCTTAAGAACAATAAAAGGAAGTTGGTTACTGTGAAGTTACCTATCTGTTTTCTTATTCCTGGCCCAGTATTGAGTGGCTGGTGTGACTTTTTTAATCTGGGAGAATGTTCCTGTGCAACCACGGTTCACGTGTAACAATGAGACTAATAAATTTAGAATTCAAACAAAATATTATTTCAAAATTGTTTACATATCATATTTAGAATAGCAGCTTTTGGAAAAACAAATCATAAAATATAAAGGATTTTTTTTAACACAATATAAAGGAAACAAATTTTATGAAAGATAAGAATACGATATGTATTTTTGCCTATGGATATGTTGGTTTCATTCCATTTAATCAGTTTGCTCTAATTGTTTGAGTTTATTCTTCATACCTTACCCAATTTAGACACTCTTAAGGCCTACTTGTAATTTTACCAGACTTNGGGTTGATCAGAGCTGAATCTTATTTCTTGGAAAAAGAATGGCAAATCAGTTCATGGTATACTAAGTGCCTTTTTATTTTTGAATAATGAGATGGGAGCAGTTCATTAGCTACTGGAGGAAAAAAAAAGCAGGGTAAGCAGCGTTGTACCTGGCTTGACAAGTATACTAATTACTCTCCTTCGTGTGGAGCTGAAGGCATATTCGGTTCAGTTTAATGATTAGACAAGAAGGCATTAGAAGGCCCAGGCTCTGTCAGGTGAGGAAGAGCAGGTGTAAGCAGATTAGTTCTGCCACAGTAACCCTTTGGAGTCATCTTCTTTAGAATGGCACTAGGGAAAAATATCAGCACTTTTTATTTTTAGTGGGAAGATAAATTTAAGAGGAGTAAATTGGAAAATCAAATGAGGGCTTTAGCAGCCAGGGAGATTTGCAGAGCTGTCTCCTGGTGTTTGAAAGGCCCATTCATCATGTCCTACAAGTAGTCAATTCCTCTAGTATCTGTAAATGTTTTCAGATATTAGCCAATTTATATGCTCTGAGATTCATCATGGAAAATCAGCTTTACCATCGTGCATTATCTCCATCTGAGATGAAGTTTGATATATGAGCATCTTTGCAGTTCAATGAGTTGTGTGCAAAAAAGTACGTTTTTAATTAATAAACAAATTTGCTCAGGAGCTCATCAGTGTCAAGAGTAATAACGATTGTCATTCGTTATTGTTTATTACATTCCTCCCTCAACAAATGTTGCCTTCTAATGAGATTTCTTTCCTATTTTTTAATTTAGTTAATGGCATTTTCATCTCGGAGAAAAATGCAGAGTTCTAGTACAGAATGTACTAAACCAGAAAGTATGCTTCTCTGAAGAAAAATTACATAAAATTACATAGATTGTCAAAACTTTTTTTTTCAGGTGCCTCCTTTATGTGTTCAATATTTTTTCTTTATAACAGAGATTAAACCCTCATAGGAGTCATTGAGAAGTTCCTTTTTTTGCCTCAGCAAATAAGACAAATCTACATTACAATAGATTTGTCTTTTCAGAATATATTGCAGCTGAAGAAAACTCAGTGGCCGTTGCTGCATTTGTGAGACAGGATGGTACTATAAGATAAAAAGGTCATTAAATTAAAAAATTTGTCAAAATGCAGTGAAATAAAAATACATTTCTCTATAAAGGATGATGTTTTTTTCCCATTCAAAAAAAAAAAAAGCCATTTACATTACCTTACCCTCCCACTACCACCACATCTTGCCTGTTAGTGTATCTATAGCTATCTAATAAAGGCTCTTTAATAAACGTNCAACCTGATTTAGTAGGTGTCGACCTATGTCACACCACTGTTAACTTCTGTTGTGAGGAAGTGGACATGTATTCCTCTTGTTCACAGAGTCTAACCCTTGACAGGGTTTTGGGATTTTTCTCTGCTTGTATCTGTGCGACTAATTTGTTTCCTTAGCTACTACCAATGAACTTTAACAAAGATATTATAGGATAATTCTTTTTCTTTAATTTTCTCTTTTATGACATGTCCAGAAACTGCAAGAGTTTAGTCATGTTTCAACTTTTTGCGGTGGTATTGGTCATTCCTTAGTGTATCACAGTCACTTAAGTGCTTGTTAGAGTGATCATTAAAAACATACTGTAGTGGGTATAGACTTTAATGTATAATTCCCTAATCATGGCTAACTTATCTTAGCATATAATTGGCACTAATATTTACCCCCTTTCAAGTTTTTTCTACGATTTTTTTGTGTATTATTTCACAAAGTAGGTGGATAGCATAAATTAAAGATTAAATCCTTGCCTAGAGAAGCTTATTTTCCTATTAACGGAAAATCATTACACCTTAGTGAAAAATCATGTCCAAGATGTTTAACAATGTATGCCAGTAGTGATTTTTGGATGTAAAAGAATTGCTGTTGGCTTTGTATTCTCAGTGCCTTTTATTTTGTTTGAATAAAATGTTAGTTTATAACTGTGGTAGAATGTTTTTAATGTCTTTATGAATTTATGAATTTTTCAACAAGTGCCTTTTCTGCAAAATGAGATTTCTACTTCATCATCTAGTGAGAAAATGATAGTGCTGAATGAAATGTTGTTATTCGGCAGGTGTCCTGTGAGCTCTTGTCTGCTGGTAGAATTTTGGTGTGTGATAGAAGTAAAGATTTTTTCCTTAAGAACAATAAAAGGAAGTTGGTTACTGTGAAGTTACCTATCTGTTTTCTTATTCCTGGCCCAGTATTGAGTGGCTGGTGTGACTTTTTTAATCTGGGAGAATGTTCCTGTGCAACCACGGTTCACGTGTAACAATGAGACTAATAAATTTAGAATTCAAACAAAATATTATTTCAAAATTGTTTACATATCATATTTAGAATAGCAGCTTTTGGAAAAACAAATCATAAAATATAAAGGATTTTTTTTAACACAATATAAAGGAAACAAATTTTATGAAAGATAAGAATACGATATGTATTTTTGCCTATGGATATGTTGGTTTCATTCCATTTAATCAGTTTGCTCTAATTGTTTGAGTTTATTCTTCATACCTTACCCAATTTAGACACTCTTAAGGCCTACTTGTAATTTTACCAGACTTTCAAAAAAATTTATTATTTCCTTTAAAACAGTGCATTT
>VWZV01009566.1:1010414-1089355 GCA_013397155.1 Irena cyanogastra | reverse complement strand
TTGTTTAAAGATTATGGGGGTTTTTTTGCACTGTCTATTACTATCAACTTAAATACTTTAAAATTTTTTTTGACAAAATACCTCTTGACAAGCTCAGTTTTGGGTTTGGCACTTACACAGTAGAAGTATTCTTACTAAAACACCTGAGGTCACTATTTAGTCATAAGGTACACTGACTTAAGCTCAGATTCTCCTGTATTTTAGCACCTGCTTCTTAGAGGGAAAAGAAATGTTCTTCAAATAAGTACCTAAATTACTTCCAGAGCTAATAGTGTTTCTCTGTTTGAGTTTTGCTGCAGTAAGTGTCTAGGTACCTGGCCCTGTGTATCTATATTATCTTTCTTCGCATATGGAGGACAAAAGACATAGAAGTTCACTTTTGCCAACTAAACATAGATTAAAATCAGCAAAGCTTTAAAGGTCTTGTAACAGTGTTTTACTTGGAAAGATCATTTGTATGTGCACACGTGTGTGTTTGCACATAAATGTATACACACACTATTTTAGAAAGAGTAGCAAGTGATTTAGTTAATAATTTCTGGGGAAAGCAGGAGTAGAATCAGCCACCGATTATGTTACTTGAGTCAGGAGGGCTCAGTAGCAAGGTCAGGCCTATCTTTATATATTTCTGCATACTCCTCCTTTATGAGGTTGTTAGATTTTTCCCCCCATTACTTACTGAAAGTTTAACCTTTTTTCATTATTACATTACGCTTCGAAGTACAGAGTTTTCACTGTGTCTTGATCTAAGAATGTATCTGCTCCTGTCTTTGATGAGGTCTTGTGTGTGGGTCTAACTATATGTTTCTTTGAGAAACTATTGAAGGAAATTAAGGGGGGGTTTTTTGTCCTTTTTTCTCAGGCATTTTTTTCCCCTGATGCAATCAGTATGTTTCTACCCCAGATCCTGGTAATTGTTTCAAAATACTAACTTTGTTGACAGACTGATAGTATTTCTCAAGTGGCTTTAATTGGACTTCAAAATGTATTGTTCCAGAGCTCTCCAAATGGAAACTCAAGACTTGTCTCCATTTTGTAGCAGCTGGAGCATTCCTATTGGAAGGATTAGTAAACGGTACTTTACAAGAGTAGAAGACAGTTTGTAATATTTATTTTTAAGGGTTACATTTCAAACTTCATGGTTGTTTTATTATTCCTTGTTACCTGCTTTTGAGACTTACTCATTTTGATAAATTGACTGATAAATTAGTCCATGATATAGTTAAACTGAAAACACTGTTTTTTTTCTTGCATCTGACAATGGGAAATTTTTAATTGTCTTCCTCTTAATGTGTAATTACACCTATTGATTACGACACACAACAGTTTTTATCTTTTTGTATAAACAGTTTGTGCCAGTCTCTTCATGCAAGTGTTGGTGAAGCACTGGATGCTTATGAAGCAGCTCTGGGGGCAGTGATGCAGCAGGAAACAGTTCAGAACATTTGGTTGGAGTAAGTTCTTAAGGGAAGAAAGTTAATTAATCTCAACTATTAAATGAATGCTACCAGAACTATCTTTATTTTCTTTTTTTTTCTTCCAGTTACCTTGTTTTTCTCAATAGCAAAGTTGTTGAATCCAGCAACAAAGTTCAAGAATTCAAGCTTTTTACTGATCTAGTGAACAGATGTCTGGTGACAGTCCCCACACAATATCCAATTCCATTTAGTACCGCTGATTATTGGACCAATTATGAGTTTCATAATAAGGTAAAAATGTGTCTGTGGGCAGTTTTAGTTAAACAAAACAGCTGATGACCTGTTAGCAGGTACCTGTAGTCTCTTTGTTCAAGTACAGCACCAGTATATGAACACTGAGAGCTAGAAAAATGAGGAAGTGTCTGAGTGTAGTAGTGTTTTGAGCAGAATAGTGTCTAGCAATGACCTTTTCAAATAAAGGTCCTGTAATGCAAAGAGCAACCTTATGGCATGGCAATGAGAAGTTTTTTTTCTAGAGAAAAGAGAAAATAGTTAATGGAAGGAAGGTATGGTTATGCAAGAGGGGTCTGCGGAGCTCTGCCACTGGCAGATGGAAACAGTTTTGATGTTAGGAATTATAATGGTTGAGAAACAGAAGAAATAAAGTAAAAAGTTGACCACTTATACAGACAGAATAAAGCTTACAGAAATCTTGGGTCCCATTTTACTAACAAGCAGTGCATTTATGCACTAAATGCAGGCTATAAGGACTAAAATAGGTGGTGCTAGCAACTTTGGCACTAAATTAATATTATACAAATTGATTTATGTACCCTTGAGGGATAAGGTTTGAAGGTGGCAACTCATTATAGTCATAGTGTTCATAGTTTGTCATACCATTACTCTTAGCAAAATAAGACTATAAACTGGATTAATGTTTATAATTCAAATTCTACAGGTAATTCTTTTTTATTTGAGCTGCATTCCAAAATCTCAGCATTCCAAAACCTTGGAACGGTTTTGTTCTACCATGCCTACTAATCCTGGACTTGCCCTGAGGTATGTAAAAAATACTTTTAATTAAGGCAGGTGGTTAACATAACTTGTTTTTTGTGCAACATATGCATGATTTGCTTTCTACTACAGAAGTAAAACTATTCCTCTATTATTGCATGTTGCTTGAGGCATATTGTGCCTTCTGATGTCATCTCAATCTTAGGTTTGACAATATTCTGTTCTATCTACAGACAGGTTATAATTATACAGAAGTTAACTCTGCATTGTACACAATGACTTCAAATGGTCAAAATTCCAAGTGGGCAGAGAAACATCAGATATATATTAAAGTCTTGTTATTACTTGATGATCTATTACAAGTATAGTTCCAGAACAGATAAAAATGGATATACCAGTCTATAACAGTGGTAGCTTAAGGCTTAACTTGACATTTATTTAGCAATGATAAATCATAATTTAAAGGAAATCTGATGGGAAACAATCAGTTAATGTAAGCATTGCACTGGCTCTTACTTGAACAGTATTTCAAAATATGCTCTGCCAGGATTAGAGTCCATGTTTTACTGGGTTCAGGTGCACTGAACGCATGAATATTTGAGTAATATTGAGAAGTCCCAAAACACTGTTCATCATCAACAGTGACGCCAAAGAACTCAAAGCAAGGCTCATATGTGGTTGTGGGCATGGGGAGAGTGTGACGCACCTGCCTTTGGCACATGAAATTAAATGGCTTCATTTTAAACCAAGTTGCCATTCTGTCTAGACGGAACTTGCAGCTCCCTTAGACAGTATTGATACTGCATGAGATGGGTGAGCAGAACTGACTGAAGAGTATCCCTAGCCCCATTACTATAAAACTAATTTGTCTCTTTTCAAATGTGCAGTTACCTTGTGCATGCTAAAAGTGTAATCTTGTAATATGCCGAGATCATGTTTTCTCTCTGATTCTACACTTCTTAGTTATTCCCTGAAAGTGTATCTTAACTTGTTTTGTTCTGAGAGCAGGATCAAATCAATATTTTATGTGGTGGCTTGGGCTTTTTCCTACTTTTAACTCTTGACTCAGATTGGTATATTTTGTGTAGTATGTTGGTATCTTTAGATAGCTTTTCTGTTCCAAGTGATTAGAGCACTGGTCCTTTCTCATGAATGCCTTTTACAGACTGCTTCTGCAATACTGGGAGGAGAGCAATGTTCAGATTCTGAAACTACAAGCCAAGATGTTTACGTATAATATCCCAACATGCCTGGCCATCTGGAAAATGTAATGCAACAGTCATACATCTGTTTTCATAGCTATTGCTTTTGTTTGTAAGGTTTACTTCTCAAAGGTAAATCTGAAATGTCCTTCCAATTGGGCTTGTACTGGAAGCTTCTCTTTCATTAGCTTATTATTTAGAGTAACTGTTCGTTAGAGCAGACAGAGATACTGTCACTTCTTTAAAATGAGAAATGAAATTTCCCTCTTGGGCAAACTTAAGTGAATGGATATTATGCAGATAAATATGAATTATGTATTTACAAGTTGCCTTTTAAAATTCAACTATTGACTTCTGTCTCCCCCTCTCTACCCCTCCCCTTTATATATCACAATAGCAGTATTCTCCATTATCCAGTGATGCTGAACTGATCTTTTTCTTCAGTGTTTGTTCATAATGGGGAACCACTGAAATGTCTTGCTCATGTAAGGTTGTTTTTAAAAAATGGCTATTTTTATCTTTTCACAATAGATTAACCTCATTGGAAGTTAGTTTATTCTCGAGGAATTAGTAATTCCATTCCACAGTCAATATTCTGCCATTAATGGCATTTAAAATAATTCAAGAATAAATGTTTTTATATATTTCTTTTTCTCAGAGCCATTGCTGCCGAATGCTTTCTAATGGGACAAAGAGAAGTAAGTCAACACAGTGTACTAAATTGAGTAATTATGAAATTCTGTAAAACTTCTCATTCCATGGCTTTATCCAAAGCAATGGTAATCTTGTAAATCCAGGATTTCTAGTTAGTTGAAATACTCTTGTTTTTAGACACCAAAACATGTGCCTCAAGTGTGGGAAATGTTTTTGACAATTGAGGTAGAATTATATAATGATTATAGGATTATATGATGAGTGCATGCTCTTTCTGTGTATATTTCCCATACTGGGAAGGCTGTATTCTTCTTTCTTCTCCCATTTTATTTTTTTTAACCTAGAGGAGATTGTTGTATTTTAAGTTGTAGCAGAGGGAGGCAAGACTCATGCTGGAAGATGCTAATGACTATCTTTGCAAGTAGACAAGAGAGCTAGAGAGAAACTTTTGGCAAGGGCATCATGTCATAGTAGAATGAGAGGGAATAGCTTCAAACTGAGAGGGGACTTAGATTGGATATTAGGAAAAACAACTTTATTGTGAGGTGGTGAGACACACACAGGTTGCCCAGAGAAGTTGTAGGTCGCTTCCAGGGATGAGGTTTCTAGACAAGACTGGGTGGGGTTTTTGAGAAACCTGGTCTAGCTTAGTGGAAGATGTCTCAGCCCATGACAGGGGGTTTGTTATCTAGGTGATCTGTAAGGTGCCTTCCAACTGAAACCATTCTTTGATTCTGTGAAGTAGTTGGAGGGGTGGATCTACCAAACTGGTGTATGGAAAAAGTTTCTGTAGTTCCTCACCACACACTCCAGTTCCTTTTTTCCAAAAATAATAGGTTTACATATTAGTATTTAGGGTAGGGAAATATCACTCTGTTTACAAACACAAAAGAGGTTTTTTGGCACAGCAGCTGCATCACTTTTCAAACAGAATGATCTTCCTAGTATTGTTGCTGTCACTTTCAAACTACTCTTCCATCTGTGATAAGGTGCTGTATTTGAGGGTGAGGGCTCTCATGAGGCCCTGAATTTGTGACTCATCTCTTGCTTGTGGTATTTGAGCTACTTCTCTGCTGTATCTGGTTTTGTGTTGTCTTATAGTGACTTACTCTTAGCATCCTTCTTTTTTGTCAGTGGTCTTTCTTCTGAATCAATATTGAAGCTTTAACTGATCTGTAAAGGGTGTTGTTAGATTTACATATGAAATGTTTTCTTTCCTTTTCTGTGGTCTCCTAAAATGTTTAAGAAGAACATCCCATAAGCAGAATTACTTGGTTTGTTTAAATCAAGTAGCTCGAAGTCAGGAGATATCAAAGGCTGGATTGCCTGTTCAACCTTAATTCTGTCTCTGTGTTGATGGTTTGGTGTAATCTGTAATTAGTCACAGATCCCTGCTTCAGTCGTTGTATAAGATGGACTACATCTTAAAACACTGCCAACAGTTAGGCTGGTGACTGAAAAGAATTCTAATTTGTTTGGTTAGAAAAATATATGTCAAATGCTTAAAAAGAGGGCTCTTAAAGAAAATGAACTAATTAAAATGAAGGCATATGTGAAACATTGTAGCTGGATTACACCCAGAAGAAATCTTGTGGTTTTCTTCTGCAACCACCTCACTAATTATGCTGTATATGGTAAAATCACTTAAGCAGTCACACACAGTGCAGTTGGGCTTTTGTGGGGGTCTTGGTCTGGAATGTAGTGAGCACTTAAAACTGTTTACACAAATCAATGATTGTTCCAGATAACTGGATTTTCTAGTAAACAAATAAGATATTGGTTTAAAATTGAATTGTGATTCAGATTCTGGATTTCCTGTTCCTGGAGAACCTGTCATTTATTTCCTTCAGAGGTCATGTAAAGGTTTGATAAAAGAATATGAAAATGGGTACAAGTATTTAAAATGCCTTCAAATACCTGTCCTAGTGACTCTGAAGTTGGTGCTTAGGATACCGGTAGTTGAAGGACACTTGAGTAAGTACTAGTGTTAAATATTTTGGTCCTCTAATTTGAACTATAAAATGGTAAAACCAATTTTTTTTGGGAGTTGCAGAGACTCATACTGATTGTTAAAGCCTAGGTAGATAGATGCTGAAGGAAAAAAAGCCCATGAAACAGTTATTTTCATTGCAGGATTGTGATGATATGCAATAAACAAGACTTGAGACTACATATTGAGTGGTGAAAGAAATACTCAGTAAGCTGCTTCATTCTCTGAATGTGTTCCATCCTGTGCAATGAATGAGGCAAGAATCTTGTGAAGAAAAATAGCAGGTCCTCCTCTAACTAATCATGTTCATACAAGGGTCAGAATTAAGGTCAGACATAAACTTGCCTTTGCTTTTAGTACCAATTTAATGCTTGACTTCAAAACTATTTTAAAAATTATTGCAAGAGATTTTTGTGCTTCAAATAATTCATTTTGAGTGCATAAAATTGTGCTGATTTTTAATACTTGCCTTTATTTTACAGGTCCATCATTTATATCAGAGAGCCCTTCAGAAGTTACCTCTATGTGCAACACTGTGGAAAGATGTAATGTTTTCTCCTTATGATTAAGTTTGAGGTTTCATGTAAATTCTCTGCATATCCCATATCCATAGATGTGGTGATGCTCAGGCTCTGGCTAAATCTTATATCTGCTTCCCCATCTCTTTCAGCAACTCTTGTTTGAAGCATCAGGAGGAGGTAAAACTGATAACCTGAGAAAACTAGTTTCCAAGTGCCAAGAGGTTGGAGTCAGCCTAGATGAGCTTTTAAATTTAAACACTTACAGAACAGAAAACAAGAATCACTGAACGCTGGGTATGGTCAGCCATAAGTCCTATAAAATGCCAAAATCAGTTGAATGATTCTTCAGGCTGATCATGCCCTAAGATCTATGTAAGGCAGATGAGTATTGCTGAGCATATCAAGTCTCCAGTCTGCTTTCCTTGAACCTGGAAACAATTAACATGACCTTCTCTGGAAACATGAACTCCCTGTCTGGCCTTGCTTCTGGGCCCTGCCAGATTCTCATAACATCATCTACGTAAGTATAGTTAATCAAAATGACAGACTTTATTTTTTTATGTTTTCTTTTTATTTACTGTTTTTTTTGTTTTGCTGTTCCTGACTCACTTGACACTCTCGCTGATGCCTGAGAGATCTGTGTTTGGGATTAATTTACTGGGCTGTGTTTACAGTAAAAAAACAACTAGTCCATTTTGGGTTTTTTCCTTTTTTAAACCGTTTTTGAGACTTTTTCATTACAGGATTTAAAACAAAAGCAGCCGCTCTTAAGGAAAGTGTAACTGCCGTGGCCACAAGTATGCTTCTTGCACTTGAAGGCTCTAAGAGGGTTGCTTACTGCCCTTTTCTGCATTGGACTCATGGCAGAGACTATTAAACTTGAAGATTAAAGAAACTTTTGCAAATGCCAGTGCATCAGAACCTAAGAGTGGTCAATTATGTGCAATTTTTTGTAAAGAAATTTTAATTTATAATAAAGTTTAACAGTTTAAAGAAAGATAATACTTATCTGTTTTGTTTTGGTACTACCTTGCATTATTACAGGTATTTTTATAGAGATATTTTCAATACAAGCTGACCTTTAAAAAAAAAAAATCTGTTGTCTTTTGTCATTTTGATCAAGAGATAAGCAAACGTGGTTGAGCTGCCTACTGCAGATATAGAATAACTGTTCACTTGGGGTTTTTTTCATCCCCTTGCCTCAGGTACACGGTTGGATGTACCATAACAACTATTCCTATCAATACTACCACTTCAGTAAAGGAAAATGCATTTTACATTGTCATTTTTGCCCTTGATGACATGAGGCCCACTTTCCGAAGTTGCTACATGTAGAGAGAGATAACATACATGCCAAGTCCTGTCAAAAGGTGTTTGTAGTACCTATTACATAGGTGTTTCATTAAGATGCCAGTAAATGAGTCGTCTCCATGGTAGAGAGTGAGGCAAAGTAGTTTGTTAGTAGTTTACCTATTCCACTATTAAAAATGGAAAAGCTGTCAAGGGATAGAGCACTTGTAATGCTGCCCTGTATGACCCTTACCTCAGTCTCATACTGCTCTTAGGGCTGTTACTTTGTGGCCTTTCTTACCTTGCTGTATAGTGACTTCATAGTAAGACCTTTATAAAGGAGACATTAAGCTTTACATTTTCATCAGGGATTTATCATGTATACTCTGCCTTAATGGCTTCTCAACATACTTGGAGATAGGGGAGGGGAAACCAAAAGCCCACAATGTTCTGATTTCCACTGGCCTCAATCCATATTGTTCTGATTAAAATACTCATGGTTGATGCATGCGGCCTTTTGACCTGATCTTGCTTGATATATGTAGAAAAGTGGTTGATCATAATAGGAATTGTTAATCCAGAAACTGAAATGAAAAAGTAGGAAGAACCTGTATGGTCTTCAAAGCAGCACAAACATTTTTTTTACCAAGAAATTAGAAAAATGCACTGCTGGGTAATGTAGAAGTTCCAGAAAGGAGTTAGTGCTTCTGCAGATCTGCACTTAGCATGGAATCCTCTCCAGGCTCTGATATGCTACTAAGAGGGCTTTCTGTTCAAGAAACTAGGGGATTTCTAGCTATTGTTTGCAAAACTTCATTAATTATTTATCAAGGGTATTAATTTAATCTACATACTAGTCTTTCAAATTAGTGATCTTTTTTAAGAACTTCTGTTCTACAAGCAGTTTTTGATTACAGGCAGTGGTGGTGAAGAACTGTGAATAAAGGATAATTCCAGTCAATCAGGCAAACTACAAGCTGCTTAAGGGGAAAAATAAGGTGAAAGCACAGTAATTTGTACCATAAAGTTAATGCTGCTGCTTGTTCTCTGCTCAGAACTGCTACTTTATGAAGGGTGGTTTGATTATTTGGTATTTAGTTTAAGTCTCTGTGGAAATAAAGTCTAGGTCTTTAATAGTACTGGATCAAACTACTCCCACTACCGTATTTTTCATTTCCTGGCTCTTGCAAAGGCACATCAGAATGAACAAAACATTCAGTTGCATTTATTAGGAAGAATAAATGGAAATTTTTTCTTAATTGCTATTTAGTGTTTGTTTTATCTTCATGTAGATCTACATTGAATCTACTAATCTCATTTGGTGTTGGTTGTTTTAGTGCTTGCTAGTTCTATGGGACAGCTGGTGCTCTTACATTCAGCTGTGGTAAAGGCCATTACCCCCTTCCTGTACTCCATTAGTGGCCAGCAGGTCCAGGCAGGTGATCTTTCTCATCAAGACTGGCAAGGCCATTCCTGCAGCCATGCATTCCAGTCTGGCTTCCCAGTTCCAAAGAGGTATAGAGTTACTGAAGAAAGCCCACTGAGTGGCCACACAGATAAATAATGGATGAACATCCCACATCTATGGAAAGGCTGCAAGAGCTGGGGCTTTTCAGCTTGAAGAAATCTCAGGAGGAGCTCAGTGTGTACAAAAGGAGGATGTAAAGAGCCAAGCTCTTCTTAGTGGTGCCCAGTGCCAGGGCTAGAACCATTTGGCATAAACTGAAATGTGGGACATTTTGGGTGAATGTCAGGAGACACTTTTTTTACTGTGAAAGTGACTGAGCACTGGCACAGGTGGCTGGAGAGGTAGTGGAGACCTTAAAAAGCTGCCAGGATGTGGTTCTGGGAAACTAGCTCTAGATTCCCTGCTTGAGTAGGAGTTTGGAGCAGGTGATTTCCAGACATCCCTTCCAGCTTCAGTGATTTTATGATGCTGTCAATGTTCTGTGAGACGAGTTTGTCTGCGAGGCTCCAGAACGCTCACATTNGCCAAGCTCTTCTTAGTGGTGCCCAGTGCCAGGGCTAGAACCATTTGGCATAAACTGAAATGTGGGACATTTTGGGTGAATGTCAGGAGACACTTTTTTTACTGTGAAAGTGACTGAGCACTGGCACAGGTGGCTGGAGAGGTAGTGGAGACCTTAAAAAGCTGCCAGGATGTGGTTCTGGGAAACTAGCTCTAGATTCCCTGCTTGAGTAGGAGTTTGGAGCAGGTGATTTCCAGACATCCCTTCCAGCTTCAGTGATTTTATGATGCTGTCAATGTTCTGTGAGACGAGTTTGTCTGCGAGGCTCCAGAACGCTCACATTGAATTCTTAAGGTTGGAAAAGACCTGCAAAATCAAGTTCAACCTTTGTCTTCATACCAGCACGCCCACTAAACCGTATCATGAAGTGCCAAGTCCACTTTTTTTTGAACACTTCCAGGGATGGTGACTTCACCGTTTCCCTGGGGGGCCTGAATCTCTCATTGTGTTGGTCAGACCTTCACTAAGCCCTTTCCTCCTCACAAGTAATTTCAGTTCACATCCCATTAAATGTCATTCAGAATTACAGGGCAGTGAGCTGCATCTTACCTGGGGAATCTAGACTGTGTCCTTACATGACCTGCTATTTCACCTGAAAGCATCCTATCATCAGTTTTAAGGAGCAGTCAAAAAGGAGGGGAGAGCAGAAAATGTTTGTTTTCCAGAACAGAGCAGGAGTGTCAGCTTATCCTTATCTGTAAGGTGGCTTAATGTTTACAAGGAGCCCAAGATCAAAATTTGGCTTAAAAGAGGATAGAAACGTTAACTGCTACTTTCCTTTTTTATTGCATGCAACTATTTGTTATTGTCCTACCAGAGTAGCCAATATCTACCAGAGTAGATAATAAAGCAGAGTATGGCTCATAACTGAAACTTAAACCTTGTAAAACTGTTAGCAATGTGTCTGTTTGTTCTCTGTTAATGGGAGCATAANGGCCTTTTGACCTGATCTTGCTTGATATATGTAGAAAAGTGGTTGATCATAATAGGAATTGTTAATCCAGAAACTGAAATGAAAAAGTAGGAAGAACCTGTATGGTCTTCAAAGCAGCACAAACATTTTTTTTACCAAGAAATTAGAAAAATGCACTGCTGGGTAATGTAGAAGTTCCAGAAAGGAGTTAGTGCTTCTGCAGATCTGCACTTAGCATGGAATCCTCTCCAGGCTCTGATATGCTACTAAGAGGGCTTTCTGTTCAAGAAACTAGGGGATTTCTAGCTATTGTTTGCAAAACTTCATTAATTATTTATCAAGGGTATTAATTTAATCTACATACTAGTCTTTCAAATTAGTGATCTTTTTTAAGAACTTCTGTTCTACAAGCAGTTTTTGATTACAGGCAGTGGTGGTGAAGAACTGTGAATAAAGGATAATTCCAGTCAATCAGGCAAACTACAAGCTGCTTAAGGGGAAAAATAAGGTGAAAGCACAGTAATTTGTACCATAAAGTTAATGCTGCTGCTTGTTCTCTGCTCAGAACTGCTACTTTATGAAGGGTGGTTTGATTATTTGGTATTTAGTTTAAGTCTCTGTGGAAATAAAGTCTAGGTCTTTAATAGTACTGGATCAAACTACTCCCACTACCGTATTTTTCATTTCCTGGCTCTTGCAAAGGCACATCAGAATGAACAAAACATTCAGTTGCATTTATTAGGAAGAATAAATGGAAATTTTTTCTTAATTGCTATTTAGTGTTTGTTTTATCTTCATGTAGATCTACATTGAATCTACTAATCTCATTTGGTGTTGGTTGTTTTAGTGCTTGCTAGTTCTATGGGACAGCTGGTGCTCTTACATTCAGCTGTGGTAAAGGCCATTACCCCCTTCCTGTACTCCATTAGTGGCCAGCAGGTCCAGGCAGGTGATCTTTCTCATCAAGACTGGCAAGGCCATTCCTGCAGCCATGCATTCCAGTCTGGCTTCCCAGTTCCAAAGAGGTATAGAGTTACTGAAGAAAGCCCACTGAGTGGCCACACAGATAAATAATGGATGAACATCCCACATCTATGGAAAGGCTGCAAGAGCTGGGGCTTTTCAGCTTGAAGAAATCTCAGGAGGAGCTCAGTGTGTACAAAAGGAGGATGTAAAGAGCCAAGCTCTTCTTAGTGGTGCCCAGTGCCAGGGCTAGAACCATTTGGCATAAACTGAAATGTGGGACATTTTGGGTGAATGTCAGGAGACACTTTTTTTACTGTGAAAGTGACTGAGCACTGGCACAGGTGGCTGGAGAGGTAGTGGAGACCTTAAAAAGCTGCCAGGATGTGGTTCTGGGAAACTAGCTCTAGATTCCCTGCTTGAGTAGGAGTTTGGAGCAGGTGATTTCCAGACATCCCTTCCAGCTTCAGTGATTTTATGATGCTGTCAATGTTCTGTGAGACGAGTTTATGTCTGCGAGGCTCCAGAACGCTCACATTGAATTCTTAAGGTTGGAAAAGACCTGCAAAATCAAGTTCAACCTTTGTCTTCATACCAGCACGCCCACTAAACCGTATCATGAAGTGCCAAGTCCACTTTTTTTTGAACACTTCCAGGGATGGTGACTTCACCGTTTCCCTGGGGGGCCTGAATCTCTCATTGTGTTGGTCAGACCTTCACTAAGCCCTTTCCTCCTCACAAGTAATTTCAGTTCACATCCCATTAAATGTCATTCAGAATTACAGGGCAGTGAGCTGCATCTTACCTGGGGAATCTAGACTGTGTCCTTACATGACCTGCTATTTCACCTGAAAGCATCCTATCATCAGTTTTAAGGAGCAGTCAAAAAGGAGGGGAGAGCAGAAAATGTTTGTTTTCCAGAACAGAGCAGGAGTGTCAGCTTATCCTTATCTGTAAGGTGGCTTAATGTTTACAAGGAGCCCAAGATCAAAATTTGGCTTAAAAGAGGATAGAAACGTTAACTGCTACTTTCCTTTTTTATTGCATGCAACTATTTGTTATTGTCCTACCAGAGTAGCCAATATCTACCAGAGTAGATAATAAAGCAGAGTATGGCTCATAACTGAAACTTAAACCTTGTAAAACTGTTAGCAATGTGTCTGTTTGTTCTCTGTTAATGGGAGCATAAAATGCCACCATAAAGTTTGCACTGCTGCACCTGGGGTAATGGCAACAGTGGCTGTATGATGGCTCAGTAAAATGTTGAAGATTAAATGGGAAGAAGCCTTTCAGTGCAGTCTGGAAGGCTTGATCTAGCAGAGAATAGCACAGAAAATACAGTGATGTTGTTGTATAAGTGACTTGTTTCAGCGTGAGCTGGGAAAAACACTGTATCTTTGGAAAAGCTAATAATTTTTAAGTAATTTCTCACTGCTGCCACAGCATGTGATGGCCACAGGTGATCTGTGAGGAACTGCTGTATGAGATAATCCTTATTGATTTCTATCTCTATTTTCATGACTGTCAATTTGCCTTTCATTTGTGACCCTTGGAGTTAGGTTTTCTGCTCAGTTTGAGAAAACTGCGTGGCTGAGGAAAGGTGGTTGGGGAGCTTTTAAGAATGGGTCTGGAGGGCAGTGATGTTTTGTATTGACCAGGGTTAATACAGCATGACTAGGAAGACAGAAGAACTGCTTCTACTAACGTCTGTGAGGAAGTTTTAGTTGTGATTTTGTACGATATTTGAAATAGCCCATATATTTTGGGCACCTACTTTCTATAAGCACATCAACTTTCACCTTTCCCTCCTGAGGCTTTTTTCGCCCTCTGTGGTGTGGTTTAACCCCAGTCAGGAACCAAGTACCACACAGCCACTTGCTAAAACTGCTTTGTTTTCTGTTGGGTTGGGGACTAAAATGGGAATGAAGGTAAAATCCATGGGTTGAGATAAGAAATGTTTAATAATAAATAATAGTTTTTAGGATTTTCCTTCTTTTCTCAAAAGATTCTGCTGCTTAGTGCCTCACATGATGACATCATCAATATATTGCAGGTGTTCCAGAGTTTAGAAGGTGATCCCAGCTGCTTGGTTTCCCTACCCTCTAATTCCAAGCCACTAGCCCTGTTCCCAGCATCCAAGCAGTCAGGTGGTCACCTGCTCGCCTGGGTGATGGCTGAAATCTTTCTGCATATCTCACAGCTCTCTCAGGGATGGGGATTGAGTGGTTCCCTCTTGTTCTGCCTCTTCCTCCTGCTCTTGTGATGGCCCTGCTTTCTTCTCCTTTACTAAACAAGCTCTCTTGTGTCCATTTCTTCTGGTGAGACGGGGTGACTGATCCTGGCAGGGGTTGGTGCTCTGGTTCAGCCCCAGGGCCTGGGGCCAGGGTTGGAGCAGCTGCAGTGCCTGTCACTTTGTCCTCACATCCAGGGAGATTCTTTTCCCTTGACGATCCTGAACAGTGTTGAACTGGGCTCAGTAGGCCAGGACTCAGCATGTTGCAGTGATTTGTGTCTCTGGAATTGCCAGGCTGATGGCATCTTTCCAGGTATTTTCCTAGTTTTTCTGGATCTTGCACTTGTTCAGGGGGAAGTTCCAAAATGCTGAAGTACCCACTGCCCTAGGCACTTGCCCACACTATCCCACACACCAGTCCACTCAGAGCTGTCCAATCTCAGCACAAATCTCTGGGTGATTTTCTTAAATAGTTGTTCAACAAGACCTGGAACACAGTCAGAAGACATAACAATAAAACCGTGCTGGTTTGAACTTCCCAAGGATATTTGAAATTTGCAAGAGCTGTAGTAACCTGGAGGAGAAGAGGAAGAGGAACGGGGATATCTCTCTCATGGATTGGGTCTCCAAGGAGAAAAGGTAAAAGACATCATTATGAATAGTTTCCAACAGATCACTCACAAAGCACAAAGATGACAGCAGAGCTGAGTACAAGTAACGGATTCGTTTCATAACCAGCAATTCTGCCATATCATACACCAGCATTAAAGTACAGCATGATGCAACTCAGATAACAAGCACAACAGCTCTGAGAGCAAGTAAATCCACATTGTGATCAGTAACTACTGAGTGTTTATAACAGGTTTGTTCTAACATGTTCTAATCATATTTGTCGTTATCTCAACCCTTCATTGCCCCATGTTGGGCACCAAAAAAAAAGGACTGTCGTGGTTTAACACCAGCCAGCAACTCAGTACCACACAACTGCTTACTCACACCCCCTCCCTCCCTGGTGTGCAGGGGAGGAGAATCAGGAAGAAGGTAAAATGCATGAGTTGGTGTAAGAACGGTTGAAGTTTAGGAACATACTAACTTTAAGAATTAAAATAAAATATAATATGCTAACAATTACAATGACATAGTTACAATGAAAAGGGAGAAAACAAAAAGAGAAATAACCACTTCCCCCCCACCCCTATAAGTCCCAAGTTCTGTACAGTGCAGTTGCTCATCACCCACTGACTGATGCCCAGCCCATCCTTGAACAGGGATGCCCTTAACCCGACCAGTTACAATTTTATTGTTCAGTGTGACACCATACAGTCTGGAATATCCATTTGGCCAGTTTGGGTCAGCTGTCCTGGCTGAAAAGGACAGCTGACCCAAAGAGAAGCTGAAAAGTCCTTGAATTGTATAAGCATTACATGGCAACAACCAAAACACCAGTGTGTTATCAACATTATTCTCATACTTCATTCAAAACACAACACCATACTATCTACTAGGAAGAAAATTAACTCTACCTCAATCAAAATCAGGACTTTGAAACGTTCTGTGGACTTCCTTTGTCTTCTAGAAGAGACCTTAAGGCAGCTTTCTCTGCCAGGATAGATTGGATAGATTTCAGTAGGAAGATTAACACCATGAGCTGCACTGTTCAAAACTCTATACAGTCAAAAAAAGTCAAACTTTGAAAACTCTTGTTGGGACAGCAGGAAAGAGTGGCAGTGCATTTACATCACCTGACACAGACCAAGAAGAGTGAAGAACGCTTTCAAAAGGGCAGTAGTTCCAAACTGCAGTTACAGGTATGATACCATCATTTCTAAAGTGATTGAGAGAGGATCAACTATGAATCTCTCTGCTCAGAGGACAAACTCCATGGTTAAAAAAAATGTAATCACAAAAGTCTTAAGATAGCTGAGGCTATGTGTAAGGACAGCCATGCAGTCTGTGCAGAGGGTCTAATGACGGATGCAGGAGATGGTGTGTAGCAAGACCAAGTCCTGTAGCAGATGCATACTACAGTGCTGTGTTGTCAGAAGCCAAATGTAGGGGACTTGGATAAAGCCAAAGACTGAATTATGGGTAACAATCTTGATCAGACTGCAAAGAACTTGGTTTTAGAGTGCATCTGTTTGCTTCAGCTGAGAAATGCCGAGGAGGACTGGCATGTGGTGCTTGTGCACCAGCTCAGTGGAGTAGTTTTGTCTCTGTAAGTAGGAACTCCTGCTTCCATATGTTTTCTGGCTGTAAAGCCTCAGCATTATCTAATGGATTGTCTGGAGATTATTGTGGAGAGAGAAAGATGCCACACCATATATAATGTAAGTGGCTTTATAATTACATGATAGGAAAATGACCAGTGGAATTCATCTGGGAGGCAAAAAGTAAATGTTTTTTGTCTGAAATCAGCACGTGAGAGGGTCAGGGTCTGTAAAGTGCCAATGAAAATAAAGCATGTGCTTTTATCACTTGTTCATCATAATCCTTCCAGAGTTCTATATTGAGTTATTTTTGAAGGCTGTGTGCCAGGGCTTTATCAGATGAACTGAGATCAAAGGTTAGGCTTGATTATTTTTTTTGTGTGTCTTTCTGCCTGTCCTTCTGCCCAATTCTACTAGGCAGTCCGGAGACTTTATATAATGAAAAGCTTTTGTGGAAATGGAGCAATGAAAACTATTTCAACCTGACTTTCTCCACTAGCACTTAGAGGGGCACGGAACGTGTAGGTACAGTGCCATGACCTGAGCTCACCCTGTGTACTGAACACTGATTTTTGATGTAGTGGAAGTCCTAAACTGTAATATGTAGAAATCTCTGCACAATCATCCATAGAAACCTGGAGTCAAGAAGCCTTGATCCAGTCACAAAGCACCCACTGATGAGGCTGGCTACTGAGCCTCATCCAGCACTGGGTTTTGTGTTTCCTAGATTGCAGGCAGCTGGACAATGGAGTGCACTTGAGAGTCTTTAAGCAACATCTAGAAACACACCTAGTTTATACTGCATCCAATTCTGCTGGACACACTGATAGAATACTAAACCTACTCCCTGGACTCCATCCCTCTGAACCATTGGTTTGCGCCAGAAAATCCAGAAGCACTGGTTGTATTAATGTGATTGGGCAAGACACTGACTTAAGCTGAGGGCAATAGTTCAACCTGCTGTTAGCAGGCTCCCTGACATGGTTTGAGCCCATCCAGCATCTGTCCCAGTTTTGTTTGGTGAATGAATGTGCAGATCAGATCACTGTTCCTGAGACGGTTTGTGGACAAAACCATTCTATTTTGGGGGAAAGAGTGTTTGGAGTGAGTAACTACACCTGGATAATGCTTTGAGGGCAGACAGTATCCCCAGACAGTTTAATTCACAGTACAGAAGGAGCCACTGTGTCTAGAGGCACGTGGCAGGTTGTGTGCTGGGACTCTGGAGCCAGAGGAGCTCCCAGCACCAAGCACACTGACTGAAGCCTCCTGGCTTTTTGCTGGATGGAACTGGGATCCTGGAAGTCTGGAGTGCCCAAAATACTGAAGAAGAGATCCCAATGCCTTTTGCTGGAGGCAGCAGCTGGGCTGCTGGCACTGCTCAAGTGCTCTTTCTGCTGAAGCTCTGCAGTGCAGCTCACATCTCCTCCTCTGAGCTTGTCAACCTTCCCAGGAGTGTATGGCTTAAAGAAAAATTATATAAACAGTTATCCAGGGTGAAAGAGGGGATGCTTTCCTAATAAAATGATTATTTCTCCATAAAGCCTATAGAGACTGTGGTGGTGTGATGGTAATAAGATTCCAACTTGACTGAGCAGTCAAATGTGTGCAGATGGAGATACTTTCTAAGACATTTCTGCTTTTGAGGAGTGGTCATACATCCTTACTGTAATTTGCCCACCTGCACACTTGCTGGGCTGCAAGCATTTAGGTTGTGCACACAGGGGCAAAGTCAGCTGCAGTACTGACCATCTCCTTGGCTTCTCCAGCACACTTTCTTATGTCCCACTGCTGTTATGATTTTGGAATCGTGAACTTTTAAATTTATTTTTATTTGGATTAATTTTTATTTATTAATATTTATCTATTAATAAATTATTTGAATAACATTAACACGATAATTAATAATGAATAACTAATATTATTAAACACATTACAATTAATAATATTATTATTATAATGTTAGTAATTAATATTTATTTCATTGATAATTATTAATATTATAATGTTATTTTCATTAAAATATTTTTTATTTAATAAAGTAAAATAAAATCTGTAATACATCAGTAGATTCAGGACATCCCTGTCCTATCTTCAGCCTTCCAAATACTCTGGATTTAAAACTTACCTTTTTAGATACCTGAAGAAAAGAGGAATATGGGCCTTTCATAAAATAATACATAGATACGAATAACAGTGTCAATACACTTAGTTTCCTTGATTTCCTGGCCATTCTGTATGGACATGGGAGTCCTCCGCACATGATTTCTTAGCCACTGTTTTCCAGATCTGCTTGGCTGGGGTCTGTTTTCTGTGCTTTTGACTTTCCTGATGAAATTTCCCTCGTAGTGCTGATGAGATCCTTTCCTCCTGTAACACTGCAGTCCTTTGATCAGTTTATCAGTTGATCTATTCGTTGATTGTTTCCCTTCTGCATGTAAAAGGTTTTGCGTGACTTGCAACCACCTTGCTGATCAAGGATGCTGTTTCAGACTGGAAACCATCGCAGCCGAAGGGCTTCTGTCGCCAGCCTTTTGTCCACCTCCACCACTGGAAACGTGCCTTCTGCCAGAATTCCTCACACTCGCACGGGGAATTGTCTCAAACTGTCCCTCCGAGCCTTTCAGGAAAGGGAGGACTCGCTGAACCAGAAACTGGAACGGAGTGTTTCCCAGCGGCAGTGAGGGACACTTGGGCACATGGTGGCACTAAGTGCCTGGCAAAAAAAGGCTGCGAGCTCAGAGCTACATCCCTGATGGAAGAGGCAAAAGGCTGAGTATTGCCGAGCAACACAAAGTAAGAAACCTCAGCTTCCAATAGGATGTCTGGGAATACTCTCTCAGCAAGTGTCTTCCTCTGTCTGTCATCTGTCCCACGAATTCTGCTTCTGGTCACATTACACCCTCAAATCCCTTGGGGAAGCTTTTCCTGGAGTGTTTTCTCATGTCTCCCTTGCAAATAAAGCCAGGGCACATTTCTGCTATGTTATTAAAAGATCTATGACATTTATTGAAAATCTCACTCACATTTAAAAAACATGTTATTTTTAGAAGGCGATGGTTTACTTTTTAGTCTGGATCCTTCTTCTTAATCTTTTAATGGCTGGTTAACATCACGTTGGCAGCCTAAACTTTTGAGCCATAAAAAGTGAAACTTGAAAATTTTTTCCTTATGACAGAGGTATTTGGGGTAGAAAATCTGAATGACAAAAAAAGGAGAAATTTGCCAGGGAGCTCTAAGGGGGAAATAAAGCTGAACAATCTTTTTCTAATTATGGTAATAAGAGTGCCATTATCAGAAATGCTCTGTGCTCTATTGGGACAGAGAACTATGTTAATAGGAAACAAAGATATTTGATCCTTCATAGATCAAAGCACTTTTAAGGTGCTGCTGTCATTATGAAAGACTCTTGGTGTAAGAATGGTACTTAGTGGACAATAGCTCTACTGTTTGTCATTTATTTAAAAAAAAATTAAAAATCAGACCTAATGTTTTATTTATGAGGGCCCAGATTCGATGATAAGTGCTTTCCTCTACCATAAAACAACAGTTTTAGGACTATGCTGTAGTTCACTGCCTACAAACATGAGAAATTCCACTGTACAGATAGGAATATTTGATATGGGAATAAACACTTGCTGAAATCCACTGAAGTGAAGAAGACCCTTGTAAAGCTTCTGAATTCTACACTGCAAAGGTCTGTGGGGTTTTTTACTAATTTTTCTTCTTTCTTTTTATGCTTACTTGTGTTCAGGATATACTGAGAGCTTCCATCCAGGCTTTTTCTTTTTGTGTTTTTGAAGTGCTTAGAGCCGTCAGATTCTGGTCTGAGACCAAAGCTCCAAAGTGCTCTCCTAACACATATAATAACAGAAGTAGAGAGAAATTGATACTGAGAACAGTTCATCTACAGCTCACAAAATGAATTTCTTATTGTTGTTAAATCCTCTGGGGGTTGGGGGGAAATTGCTTAAAGTCCTGGAAAGTCCTACACACACCCATAGTCAACACACACCCACAGTCTTGTGTAAAGAATAGTGTCAAGAGAATGGGAAAAGAGGTAATTTTTTCAAGGGAAAGCCAATCAGTTTTTGTAGGTAGAAAAGCAGTATTCAGGGATAGAAACTAAAATATAAATATCAATATTTTATTTTAACCTGTATTTAATTTCTGTCCAAGCTGCTATTACCTATTCCTATTTAAATGGAGTGAATAGAAGTGTAAACTATTTGAATTTTGAATAGTCTGTCAGTTCACCAAACTTAACACTTGATGAATCCAATAAAGCACAATTATTTACTGTTTTGTTTGTTTTCTACCATTTCTGTAATACCAATAAAAGGTATAGTACAATCCTCCCCTGTGTCCAGCACATGCAGCCATACACAGTTTGCCCACTGTCATTTTGGTTTCTCTTTGCTGCATTTTTGAATGAGAAACTTGATGACTATGAGATTTTTTTAAGTGCTTTTGCTCCAGCATCTTCAAAGCTTGTCTTTTCTTGTGTTTGTTTCCCACAAAAAGAAACTCAATCTCTGTACAACCTCTCTATGTTTGCTCTCTTAGAGATGGGCAAACTCATGTTGAATGCTTTGCTTGTGGTACTTTTAAGCCCAGAGCAAGGAGGGCTCATGATTTTCCGTTGCAAAGCTGCTTTTTTCAGGAAGCCAGGGAGGCTGCTTTCAGTTCCAGAGGTGGCACTTCCTGAGGCAGATATTGTAGCACCATTCACTGCACAGACAAAAACCTCTTACTGGAGAGCTTGGGCTGGAGAGCTGGGGCACCTTCTCTGAAGAAAGGTCCAAAAGAATATTTTTCTGATATGCAGCCTCTATTTTTCCTAAGGTAATTGCACAAGCTTTCTGACCCATGGTGAGAGCTTCCAGTCTGCTCTGACTTTACCTCCCTGCCAAATGAAAGTGCATTTTTCTCTGACAGAGCACATTGACTCCTTGTCTTTGTGATAATGAACACATGGCAAACTCTGCTGTCAGTGTTCCTAGCTTCCACCCTGTGTGCTTTATTGCCTTATTTCAGCTCAGCAAGAATGTCATTGTCCCTTAGAGACATACTCTTCAGTGTCTTAGGACTTGGTGTCTTTAGCTCTCCAAGTCCTGCAGAATAGGATGGAGAAGGCCTCCTGGGTGGCCAGGTTGAGCAGGACTGAGTATCCAGGGGAGTAGAGACTTTTACAGAATATGTCCTGTTTTCCAAACCTACAAAAAAAAAAAACAAACCCAGAAAAAACACAAACCCCAGCAAAACCCCCCTTACAAAAAACCCATGGGAAATTCCAACAATTTAGAGGATTATTTGTATACTGGGACAAATATATATCAAATAAAGCAAATTTGTTCATACTTTGCATTCCCAGTAAGGCATTCAGTTATGTCAGGAAACTATTTTCCCACTTCATGCATTAAAATGTTATGCTGCAATCCACTCCATGGGTTTAGGGGAATGTTGCTGGATTCACTCTGAGTGGTGCAAGGGGGAAACAACAAAATTCTCAGGAGGTTGAATAACAAGCATTTGCTCAAAAACTTTAGAAGATTAAGGTAGACTAAGGTACTTGTCACATTTTAAAACCAAATCCAGACAAAGTAATGAACTCCACAAACTTTAGCTTCTCAAACTGAAGTGTTTAAATTATCAAGACATAACCAGGTACTTACTAAGGCACTGACTAGAATTTTCTAGTCTGGCTTACAATATACTTTGAGAAGAAGAAGTTAGGAGAAGAAAGAGAGAAAAAGAGAAAGGAGAGAAGAAAAAGGAAGGAGAAAGGTATACAGTCACCATCCTTGGATGCAGTGATGAGACTTCATTCTTGCAATTTAGATGTCTGTTCATCGAAGTGATGGTGATAGTCTTGATCAGCCAGGGGTGGGGGAAGCCCATGAAACACAAAGTCCAGTGTGTTAACATAAGCCCAGGCTCAGTGGGAACCCCAGGTACCTCCTCTGACAGGGCAGTTTTACCCTGTCTGATGCAACACTGTGGATCATGTGGCACTTCAGGGGTCTTCGATGGTTTATGACATCTTCTAAGACATGACAGCTGCCTCTCACATCAGCACAGTTGAGCCAATTATACCCCATAACAAGGGATGAACCTTCAGACCTACCTGTAAATTCCCAGTATCTCCCTCAGACAGAAGTTTTACACCTGAGCCAGTTATGAAATGTAGGACACTGGCATGATAAAAAGCACTATCCCATCTCCCAGGATCTGCCTCTTATAAGCCTCTTCCCTTATCTGGCTCAAACCCTGTCTGTAGCCTCTGGTGGAGGGTGTGCACCCCCTCTGCACCCGGGCTGTTCCCTTGCACATCATTGTCAGCAAAGCACCTGCTGATTTTGCAAATGGCCAATTGTTTGAGCCACTCACCACCAGCGTTTCAGTGTCTCACACCGAAGCACTGATTTCATATTCTAGAATTCGTTCTCTGGCCACACAAAGCTCTCTGGAGTTTGTTTTCACAGCCAACCAGTACAGAGACCCAGAAGGACTTCCCAGAGGGCTGTGGTACGTCCTATGAGAGATGAAACACCTGTTTTGAGTACAACAATCTCCCGTTACTTTTTTCTTAGAAAGCTGGGAGAGCTCCTTCCTCCAGGAATAGGTTAGTTCATAAATGAGAAATGCTGATAATAAGTGCAGTGACCTCTATAGATAGTCCTGAGAAGCTGTTGTTATGTATGGAACTGAATTAATAACTGCAGACACCTGTCAAAACAGAGATTGTGTATAGAGAATGACACCAGGTGCAGAAGGAGGTGTTTGAAACTTCCTTCAAGAACTAGTTTTGGAGTCCAGAGACCTTCAAGGCTGGATGCAGAAGACTCTGGTATGTGCATGCATAAAACTTAGTGGAAGTATTTAGATTCACAGATGGACAGTTTTCCTCTTGTAAACACAGCATATTTTTTATTTGACAAGTGGAAGTAAAGGTGACAAGTTGCCACCTGTGAAAAAATTATATAGGGATTTTGAGTGGACTCTTTGTCTGTGACTAAGTTTTTTAGAAATCTTGGCTATGGGCCAGCTCTCAAGAGGAATACTCTTAATGTTTGTTTTTTCTTATGACTGAGATTGGATCTTTAGATAATTTTGAAAATGCCACAACAAATTTTTTTTTATGGAGAGAACATACTCATGTTTCCTGTGTCTCCAGAGTCACTGGAGCACAAGTCTGTGATTCTCATTATATGAACAAGATGTTCCTAATGTTGATACTGCCTTTTCTTTCCAGTATATTTGCCAGGGTTATGTACAACACATGGAATCTCTTCTGCTTTATATATTAGCATGGGTAAATTTGCATTTTCCTTTAAAATTTCTAATCACATGTAGCTGGGACTCTGTTCAAGCAAAGATATATAAAGAATTAAATCAGTTTTCTAGGCTTAGCCTCACATTATTTTTCACAATAACATTGTTGCAGAAGGACAGACTTATCCCTTGTCTGGCACATGTTAATGAAAGAGAACATGAGGTGCTTATTATGGCAGGTGGAGACACTGGTTCCTCTCTTGCTGGTGGAAGCAGTACAGCTCTCCTGGAGTTTGAGAGCTGTCTTCTGCAGCACCTGAGCATCTGCACAATTACTGTACTTCATGGGTCTGGAAAGAATTTTCTGACACTGTTGCTGCTGCTGTTGTGATCCTTCTTCTGTTTATATTGTTAGATTTTTGTATCCATGTTCTTACTCTTCTGTCTCCACTACCTTGTCTTCTGGTGTTTTCCTAAGGAAAACATTACTTTTGCTACATTTTTAATTATTTGAGGCCTTCTCAAGTGATCAATCAATGAAATTTCAGCACCTTATCTTTCATATGGCAACCTAAACTACGACAGAGAAATGTCTGATTACGATATTTTTATTACAGTGTTTAATACAACAGTCAGAGGAAAAAAACGGTGCCCCTGATAAGCTGAAATTCCTATTATAGATGATTTGGATAGGAGAGAGTTTGATACTTTATATGGCAGCAGCTTTCTCACTGTCTAGTGTATATAGGTCATTACAAGTGTCTAGTACATGTAGGTCACAGAGCAAAACGGAGCAGCAGCAACAGCAAGGACTGCACAAGTGGCTGCTCTCCATTTCAGTTATGATCACCAGATTACTCAGGGACATTCTCCCCTCTTTTGGGGGCAGAGACTGCAGCTGCATGCCCACCTGGCACAGCATTGCTCATGTGGTGTCATTCTCTGTGCTTTTCTTCTAGTGTCTGCTAGGGCTTGGCCTTTATCCCCATCCATTATTTTACAGGTGATCCCATCTTCTTTATGGCTTTCATTGTATCTCTGATTAGCTCTTTTTTCTTGGCCATCTGCAACTTCTCTGAGGACTGAGTTCCCAAATAAAACTCAATAATGTATCTAGTGAGCCAGAGCAGTGGCATGCTCTGTCTGGTCTCCCTAAATAACCCGCTGCACAAGCCTGCAATAAACTCTCCTTCAGTTGTTACTGCAGAGAACACCACATGTCTGTGGCATGAGTGCTTTCAGAGAGAATTCCCCTGTGCATGTGTGCCAGCACATTGCCCAGAACACCGGTGATGTGACCTCAGGCACTACTGCTCACTATTTGGTATATAAATTAATAAAAGTCTTTCTTCTACACATCAAGGTGTATAACCTTGGAACCCTTCAGCATCGAGGCTTTCATCAACCACCTCATTCTTCCTTTGTAGGTGTTCTCTTTTCCTTCATTACTCAAGTTGTACTATCTTCCTCCTAAAATAATGCAATTTCATTCTTTTTCTTTATGGTTCCTGGCTCTAATATTGCTTACACTGTCTGGTGCACAAATGCATGTGAAATAATCTTTACTTTCTTGTTTTCTGATTTTTTAAATGTCCTTAACCATCACAACACTTCCACCTTTTTGTAAACACTTTGAGCTCCCCATCCTCCACAAAACTCCATCATGCTTCTTAATACCTCATAAAACTCCACCCATTTGCATCCTGTCTCCTGAAGGCCTCTGTCCTCCCTCAGTTATGCACTCCCCTATGATCTTTCTGTTTTTTTGCTCCTTAAGATAATTATTGACTTTCTTATTCCCATTCTCTGCTGGTCCTGTCCTATCCCAATAAGACTATTCTAAAACTCACCCAACAAACTTACTTCTTCTGCACAGGCCCTTCTGGCTGAAATGACCTTCCCCAAAGTAGCCTCATCTACCCTGAGAACCTGCATGCTATTCTAAAATCCATTTAAATATTGGACGATTCTACTTTCTTTTTAAAATATCTTTGTAATTCATTACTTGCCATATGAATTCCTGACTAAACAATTGCTTTCTGAGAGTTTTTGCTTCATGAGTATTTTACTTCTTTTTTTCATATAGTTCATGGAAATGACCTACAATCACCATCTCCAAAAAACCAAGCACGTGTAACTGTTCTGTGCTGCAGCCTCTCTTAAAGTTCTCATTGCCTACAAAATAACAAGGCTGTGCTTAGCTGCTGCCTGCCTTTAATTCAACTGAGCTGGAAGTTCTGGTGCAGCCTGAGCAACTTGGCTCTTGCCAAGTCCTCTTTCAAGCCCCACCTTTCCTTTGCCCTCAGCACCTCCATCCATGTCATGCCTGATGGTGCTGCTGCCCCTCTGCCACATATCAGATGAGCTCTGCAGCTGTTTGGTTCTCCCCTCACCTGCCTCACCTGCCAGATCAGGGGTCGGAGAGAAAACAAGGCATTATGTGGGAGAATTTGCTGTCTTAGCAGAAGCAGCAGTACTAGAGGTGCAACTGAACTGCACCTCTCTCGTGTACGCTCTGCAGGCTGTGGGGAACTTGTGCCTGACCTGATGCAGACCCTTGTCACACAGTGGAGGTGCTGGTGTCACCTGTGGCAATTGTGAGAGCTCTTCAGTGGGACACAGCAGCGTGCACAGGGAGCAGGATCTGCTCCTAAGGGTCTGCAAGTGAAGTTCTGGCAAGAGATTTAGTCTGTGTTGAAATGAAACGCTACTATTCTTTTTACCTTTTTCTACACTATTATTCTTTTTTTTTTTTTTTTTTATGGCACACAACCTGTACCTTATATTTTGTCAAGAATTTCAGACACCTAGGGAGGTTAGTGTAAGTATTACAATAAATTGGAAGGGATTAATTGAGAATGCACACCATTTTGTGAGGTGTTAGGTCATGATTAAATGCTCTTTACTGTGTAGACACATTTTATTACAACTTACATATGTTTGGAACACTGATAGAAAAGAAAGCATGTCACCTATTTACAATCACTACACATTTACATTATATTATTTACAGATAATGAATCTAGTAACATATATGAGCAGAAAATATAGCAAATATCAATACGAAACTGTACAGGGCTTAATCTCATGTCCTTTACTGTAGTTGCATTTCACTGTAATAATAAATACAGTTCTATATTTACACATTTTATTTTAAAAATCTGTTAAATGAATTTTAACAATTTCAAGTTAAAAATATCTGATCAAAATATTTCAAACATGCTTATAAAAATAAGACACAAAGCCTTTAAGACCTTCTGCAAGCTAAAAAAGTTCTGGTAAAAGAAGCTTTCTTTAACTAGCCTTTAGAATTATAACATTATTTTGCTTCTCAAATTTCTTTACAAACTTCTTAAATATAGCAAGCTGAAAGGAACCTCACTGACATTAAGCAGAGCAGCACAGATGGAACCCAGTTAAATTAAAGCTAAGTAAACATGGTAATAGGTATTGTGCAATGGTTGACTGATCTCTGTTTAATCCAAAGTGGTTTCAGGCATCGTTTCTGCAGCTGTGTGCTGCACTGCTTCAAAAGCCACAACAGATAAAGGATTAAGATAAGTACCCAGCTGACTTTATCATACATAATTTCAGAATGGGTTCATTTTTTTTTTCCCCTGAAGGATGAACATGTCAGCCAAAGTCAACTGATGCCATCTGTAACTGCAAAACCAAAAATATGCCAGTGTGAACGGACAAGAAAATTAAGGCATATGCATTGTTGGCAGCAAATTCTTCATTGTGAAAGTCCATCCTTGGAGTCCCAGGAAGTTTTATATACAGGAACAGACGAACAACAGAGATCATCTGTAACGGATTACCTTAATTGCTGGGCCTAGCCTAACCTTCCTAATGTTAAAAAATTAGTCTCATTCACCTGGAGGTTGAGTGGCCACTAACTGAACAGTGAATACTGGGCTATTAAATGTTACTCCTCGGGGAGCTCTTTCTAACAACAACAAAAATAGGTAAATTCGTGCATTTTTCTGACTCAAATGATCAGCTTACTTAAGCAAAAGCTGCCAGCTCTGGGAAAAGAATACTGGGATATCCCCTGATGGCTTGGATGAGGTCAAAGAATTATATTCTAGGTGGCTCTGTTGTCTGAGATATTTTAACAGCAGACTTGGCAAGGACCTGAAGTCTCTTCTTTCTAACTAGGATGCTTCTGATGTGTAAACATACATGCCTTGATTCAGCAAAGTATTAACAGATTTAAAGTCAGAGAACTCTGTTAACCTAATCAAGCCTTCTCCTAAAATAAAGCCATCAGAAGTCCCTCAATTTCAACAGCTGCTCCAGTATCTTTTTTGGCAATATATCCAATATGAATTTAGAGATTTTTGCTGACAGTAATTTCACTAGCTAATGACCATCTCTATCAACAATTTTCACCTTTATTTCTATGCTGCATATCCCTAATGTCAATTTCCAGTTGAGCACACCAGATTCTTCCCCTCTCAGATGAGTAGTCCTCTGCCTTCAAACTTCTGTACCCCAGAAGTAGCCACTTATAAACTGTGATCAAATCACTTATTTCTTAAGTTCTTTTACATTTATGATATTCATATCCTTTCCAATTTCACATGTGAAATATCCCGAGAGTGCGTGCATCAGTGCTAAGAACAGATCACACAATCTCTTCACTCCTACTTGATATTGCTTTAGCTAAGGATATTGGATATCCTTACCCAAAAGGACATGGTGACCTCTACATCAACTGACTAGTGACCATGAACTAGCAGCTTTCTAGAATCACTGTTTCACAAGATAGAGATCATGCCGTGAGCAGGATTACAGTTTTTGTTCCTAGACAAATTACCTTAAATTAACATTTCTGTCTGAGTGCCTTTGGTGTCCTATAATGGTTCTCAGCATGCCAATTTTTTGATATTGATGACTTTCTATGTAGTATTTTCCACCTTTGAATTAAAGAAGTCATCTGCCAATTTTATCATCAGTAATTCTGGGAGTAATTCTACTGGCATGAAAGCAATTCAGGACCAAACTGTGCAGAACCTCATTAGAAAAATACCCATGTAACAATGCCTTGCCATTTACAATTACATTTTAAATGCTTAACAGGATTTTGGTTAACTTCTTTCACATCACGTTAATTTTTTAGCTTTTGCTAGCAATCAAAAATGTTTTGTCGAGTTAGATGACTTCCAAAATCCAAATCCAGTACCAGTTAAACCATTTAATCAGCTTTATCAAACATGGAACTTCATTAAAGGGTATTCTGCAGAAACCTTTAGGACTTGGACAGGACTACTCTTCCATTTAGATACCTTGCAAAGGCCATACACAGATGCTTGTAAAAAACAATCATGGCACTGAAAAACAATTATTAAAATCAAATTGCAGTAAACAGGAAAAAAATAACCCCACCCCTGAAAACATCAGGTGATGCTTTGAAAAAATATTACAACTTTAATACGCTATTTTTGTTCTTGACCAACTGATGCCCTTTCTGAGTAGTTTCTACTTTAAAAGAGAGCAGCTGATACAACTGCACAAACTTCAGCAGCTTTCATTTCCTCTCTTCATCCCAGCATTTCGGGAGCAGGCTGAGCAGGCTCAAGTATTGGATTTTCAGCCTGCCACAAGTTTTGTCATTGTCTCTTTTCTGAGGTGTGTTATAATAATTTAGAGGCACTCTACACTCGTATGCACACATTCACACTTACTTTTGGGATTAAAAATTTTGTAAACAGAGGTATTTTCTGTATTGCTTCTGCAACTAGCGACAGGGAACAAAAGCGACTGACGAAAGATTGCAGCCTTCTGTCATTTGATAAGAGGGTGGCATTAGTGAACTGCTGGTGGGCATATCATATGATATGCTGGCACTTGTGAAGGTTACCAATGCCTGTGTTGAGTCACAAGATTGTTTTTCTATGTCTTCTGAATTCACAGAGATCAGACTAGCATGTTTTGATCTCCTCCATATCAAAGTTTGCTTTCGCAGACTTCCCAAATCCTCCTTAAAATGTGGATTGAAAAGTATATAAAGCAGTGGGTTTAGGCATGCTGGCAGTGGGACAATCACTAGAAGTATTGACTTAATCACTTCTGGGCTGATAAAGGTGAGGTTTAGTAAGGAGGAAAAAGATAAGAAGGCCACAGGGCAATAAAGAATGCAATTAGTAAAAAGTAGCAAGGCTATATGTTTGACCATAGAGCAATCCCAAATGTTGTCTAGCTCTCCCTTTTCTAAACTACAGTAGAGCTTTGTATAAGCAACAGTCATCACCAGAAAGCAAAGGGAGTTCAGCAGTACCAGTGCTACCATGTAGCCCATCGCAGTGGACTCTCCAAACGGGAGTGGCAAACAAAGTGGAGAAACCCCATACTCACTTCCAGTGAGAAGGGGTATCCCTGCAATGATTAGTGCCAACATAAAGCAAAAGGAAACGGCAATTTTTACGCTAGAAATGGAGGATTTTGTTTCAAACTTCGTAGCATGCTTTACAGAGAATGCACGTTCAAGTGCAGCTAGGGTAAGGAGGAATATGGAAGCCTCTGAAGCAAAAATGGAGAGAAGGCCAGTTATTTGGCAACCAATTCCACTTTCCCATTGTGCTCCATACTGAGCAAAGCTACCAAAAGTGGATGCATCCACGCTAGCCAGTACTCCGCTGGCCAGACCCATCAGGGCATTTACAATGGCCATTAAACCAATCAAAAGTTTTATGGAGGACATATACAATGGAGATCTGAAAACTGTAGCAGACACCAGTGCATTGCAAATAAAGGTCAAACCCACTATGGTCCACACTCCAATTCTGATCAGCCAGCTACCAAACAGATGGTCACATGGTTTGAAGGGACCTGAAATGCCAAAATAAAAAGGGTAAGAGAAGCCCATGTAAACAAAAAACCCTCGTGCTTTCTAAGACACTGAAGTTCATGCTTCTTGCAGATTCTCAGCACAGCCAAAGAATGAACTGTAGTATAAAAAGGGAGCTGGAAATTTGCTCTTTCTCTGAAGTAATCTGAGACTTTGATAACATGCTGCTAAATGTGTGAGGCATATTGCATCAGTGGTGCATGTGAGTCTTTGTCCTTCCTCACAAGTAGTCTATGGGTTTCTTTTTGTGCCTGGCAGTACTACTGCAATGTGAATGTCAATTCTTGTAGTTTCAAGAAATCATGTGATATTTGTCAGTGTGTGAAAAAAGCTGAAAATGTTACCTCTCACTAAATTAAAACAGGTTCCTAATGAGCCCTGTGGAGGCTCATTAGGATACAGACAGATGTACTTTGGCTACCTTATAACACAGTCCGAGAAAATTGTGTCTGTCCTTGCATTTGGGAGTGCTGCCTTTTTGCATCTCCTGTGTCTGAAGCTTGCTATACATTCTCATGGAACTGAGGTGCATATGCTGTGCAGTTGAAGCTGAATGCTCTGCAGTCAGAGACTAACATTACATATCTTGGTACAAGCCAGCAAGGCAAGCCCTTCACAGTGGCCTGTGCTTTTCCACCAAGAAATAAACTCTGCAGCTGAAATGACCTCCCTATAACTATGGCTGTTGCCATTAACCATAAGGATCTATTGTGTCAGTTTGCAAGTTTGTCTAAGATACGATATGAAAACTTTCTCTCAGGTCTGGTGATAACTTACCTTGAAGACAGCAATGTTTTTATGAACTCTCAACTTATATTTAGGCCATTGGAGAATATGTGACAGGCAAATAACTCTATTCCTTGGCTTCCTGCCTTTTCTATTCCTCTTATATAACTTTAAAAAAATTACAATTTGTTGCTGTTACAAACAAGAATCATGGCTTAAAACGAATGCTGAAGTACAGGTTGCCACTTGGAGTTTTTTTATTCGTGTTTCACAATGAAAGAATGGCTAGTGAAAACGTTTGCTGAATCAAACAATCAAAACTTATGATCATGGCTGGCTACATTCTACAAAGAAAATGACAGCACTGGGTGTCCGTTGTGAGGGACTGCGCACATCAATGCAGTAGTGACTGGTATTTCCTAAACATAGAACTAAATTGTGTGTTGTTCAAGTTCCTCATGTGTAAAATAACCCTGTGACATTCAGAAGAATTACTTTAGCTTTGCAAAAGACTGAGAGAGTAAAGATTCTGCTGCCTTTATCATCTGTATCTTAGTAGAAGAATCTTTCCTCTCTCATTTTCTTGATTGGGTATCAATTCTGGTGAAAAGAAGCCCAGAGCTTGGGGACTGGGCAAAACTTTTGCTGCACTCATAGTGGCTGAATAGTTTTGTGGAATTCAATGCAAAACTGTGTATTACTGTGCAATGTATTTGTATTACACTCATCAAATTACTGCACATCATGTTGCTGTCCTAGTATCTGATTCACAGTTTGTTCTGCATCTCAAATATCTACTAACACTGTCCTTGAATTCCTACCTGTCTGGCAGTTTCATACCTGGAGAAGGTGAGCATTGCACTGAATGATGAGATTTCAAATCTTCTTCAAAGTCAAGAAAAAAGTCCTCAAAATCACGTTCATCTATTGGGGAGAGAAAAACCCAGAACCGTTACTGCAATTTTCAGGAAAAGGTTTTTAGTAAAAGTTGCAAAAATGCCTGTAGTATTTAAGGCCTGGTCTTGTCTCTTTCCCTACCAAACCATTAACAGAAGCAGACATATGCCTACTTGGTTTTGAATTACTGTATTCAGGATTATTTTAAAAGTTGGCATCTTTACTTCTGTGAAAATAATCACTTACAGGTACATTCTCTATTGCCTAATTTGCAGTGTGATGACTGCCTAGGAAGGAGTTTAAAATGTGAATTCTGCTATTGTGCCACACTACTAAGAATTAATCAAGTTTTCTCTCTTCTTATGTCATCCCTAGCATGTATTTTTGCTCTATTCTTGCTGAACTCTGAGACTACTGGTTTGCAGGAGCAGAGACAGGAGAGAAAGCAACAGGATGGTGTAAGTGTATGTGTGCCCCTACATAACAGATCAAGTAACAGACCTAGTGCTGAAGGGGAAGAAAAATGCAGTAGTCTCCTGCCCTGGAAAAGTAATGCACTCTCTGGCAACCCTGGTTATGTGCACAGACTGGGGAACAGGAGGCTGGAGAGCAGCCCTGCAGAAAGGGACCTGGGGGTTATGGTCAAGGGCAAGTTGACCACGAGTCAGCAGTGCCCTGGCAGCCAGGAGGGCCAACCCTGTCCTGGGGCACAGCAGGCACAGCATCACCAGCTGGGCAAGGGAGGGGATTGTCCTGCTCTGCTCTGTGCTGGGGAGGCTTCGCCTCAAGTGCATGGGGCAGGTTTGGGTGCCACAATATAAAAAAAAAATATAAAGATAATATTAAAGATCTCCAAAGATATTAGAGAGCTTCCAAAGGAGAGCCACGAGGATGGTGAAGGGCCTTGAGGGGAAGCCTTGTGAGGAGCTGAGGATACTTGGTTACTTCAGCCTGGAGAAGAGGAGTGAGGAGAGACCTCATTCGAGTCTTCAACATCCTCACAAGGGGAGGCAGAGGCACAGGTACCAAACTCTTCTTCTCATGACCAGGGACAGGACTCGAGGAAATGACACGAAGCTGAGCCAAGTTTAGGTTGGATATCAAGAAAAGGTTCTTCACCCAGAGGGTGATTGGGCACTGGAAGGCTCCAAAGGAAAGTGGTCACAGCACCAAGCCTGTCAGACATCAAGAAGTGTTTACACAATGCTCTCAGGCACATGGACTGATTCTTGGGGCTGCCCTGTGCAGGGCCAGAAGTTGAACTGGATGATCCTTGTGGGTCCCTTCTAATTCAGCATATTCTATGATTCTATGATTCCAAGAAAAACTATGCCAAAGTAGCCACATATTTGGCTATTACTCATCCTGAAGTGTGTGGGTAAGCCTAGGACATGTTCCATTCTGAGGCTGGCAAGAAACTACATCTTTGCTGACCTGCTCTCGTATGACGTTACATACCAGCTGAATACCCTTCTCTCATATAAAGGGAAAATTTAATTTACCACATTATTATAGCTCTTATTCGGATGAAAAGATGAGTGCGTAAGTGAGTGAGATTTTTGAAAGGCAGACCTAAAATAATGAGTTTTCTAAGCACAGAAATACTTAAATAACATATTGTTGAGCAAGAGACAGGGAGAGGCCACACCTATGACTGTGAAGAGTATTGGATTTATTTAAAAGCACAGGCTGCTCACAGCCTTCAGTACACTTAAAAGCCTAAGATGATGGTTACCTTGAATTTGTAACAGTCCAGCATCCTTTCTATGCAAGTCTTCAATGCTGCTATTATCATCTTTGTTCCATTGGCTGGAGATTCTGTAGTGGTTCTCACAAGCTCCAAAGGCACAGCACTGATAGGCATAAGGCATTTCCATGACCCTGCAGAAGAATAAGGCAGCATGCCATGATAGTGGTTAAGCACCAGAGTTACTGGATTGTACTGCTCCTCTACAGCTAACACAAAGGAAACAGTTTAAATATCCACCACTGAAAGTAAAAACATCTCTGAGTAAAAATCAGTCACGATAATACAAAATGAAGGTTCACTAATGAAATTCCTCATTGGAAGTGCAGATGGTTTCTAGGCTAATTTTAGATAAAGGATATTGAGGTTTTCTTATGTGTTTTTATAGGAGACATGAAAGTGGGAGATCTATGTCTTGTTGTTGAGTGAATGTTACTCAGAACTGTATTTCTGCTTTTATGGTTTTCAAGGATTTTACTGTGTAAATCAACAGTTTCTCCAATAGTTACTTTATTAATGGTTTCTTAAAAAAAAAATCACATCCGAAGATCACAACCTGCCTACCAGGCAAAACCAGAACACCTCCCAAACTGAATTTCTGCACTTCAGGAAGAATGAAGTCTTTTGGAAATCAAGCTTTATTCACCTCTCTCCATATTCAACTCATTTCACAGTAAGATGGCAAAAAGGAGATTGTTTCCCATGCAGAAGATTAAGAAATCAGTGTTCTAAACCAAAAGGTGAATGAAGTGTCACTGAGAGAAAGGTTTTACTTTATTAATTGTCTTAAAAATGAGAACAGTCATTGCAGAACACAGGATACTCATTCTTAATTCCTTTAAGATAATTTTTATTCCTAATATTAATATATGTCAGTGAGTTCCAATGATTATGAAGGCTCCTGCTGTCAGAAAATTGCACATTTCTGCTACACTGTGAATTTAATTCCTTTGGGGATGTGCAAATTATGGGGAAGCATAGAAGAACTACTTTCTGAGTTCTACAGACTTCTTCTATTCCATGAATATATTTTATCCTTTGGAAACAGAGCTATTTAATTTGCACAGTTCACCAACGGCACATAGTAAAACCCAGCAACTCACCTTAATTCCAAAAGCCCAATATACCAAAAAGTTCAAAGATAAAGAGGTGATTAGAAGTTATTCTAAATGAACTTAAAAGGAATAAAGTAGAACTAGATCCTCCTATCAGATTACTTTCAACAGGTTAATCATGTAAATTAACATAATGAGTGTAATAAGCAACCTCTAACCCCCTGGGAAATCTGCAGAGAAATCAAGCTGAATCAGGCCCAGTGCCAACAGGACTTAGACTTGTGCACTAGCCAAAAGCTTGGTACAAAGGGGAACAAATGAAATCTTAAGTTCTAAAGTGTTTTTTAAAATTAGTGCATTTGGGGGCATTTAAATTCTATAACCTTACATTTCTGTTGGAAATTAACAACAATAATCTGTACCCTTGTACCCAATACAAAATTTTTAGGGTACTCAATAAAAATTCAAGATAACCAAGATCTAACTGTCAAGCAACCTCAGGCCAAAAGATTTAAATATTTAATTTCTAACGCATTCATCTGCATGCCATCTTTAACATAAGGAGATTATCTTGATCAAACATTTTTGAACACATTTCCCAGAAGCCCTTCTTAAATAAACTATTATTAAACCCATTGATTACAAGACTAACCCACAGCTAACCATCTAGGACAAAAATAATCCCAATCCCCAAAAAGAAATTCCCTTTTTTTGGAACAACAACAACAAAAAATATCAAAAGTAACACTGACAGTTCTGCGAGGTGATCCCTGCAACTTGTGGCTTCAGACCTTTGGAAGGACATTGATATAGCTGGGGGAATGAACAGTTACTGGATATTTTAGGCACAAGAGACTGGTAGAAATGTGTTCTATTCTCTGATTATTCAAACAGCTCTATGACAGATTTCCAAATCTTGTGCTTCTCCCAGCCTGCTGGCCTGTCATGCACTGGAGATGTGGACTTCCTACATTGCACTGGTCCACTGCTTTGATGATGTAGCCAAAAACATCCATGGCGTGACATTTAAAGAGCAAGACTCCCATTTCTTATCCTCTCTGTAGGTATTTCTAGCATCCATTCTTAAATGGGAACAGTTTATGTTTGTTTTTCCCCCCAGTCTGTGTTATTAAGATATACACATAATTCTTAAATTAGCAAGCGCTGCTTAATCTGTGCGCAAAGCCCAACTGCACACAATGGCTGCAAACCAGAACAGAGAGGACAAAACATACTTTGCAAAGCAGGGAAAAAAGCATCAGATCTTTTTGGTGACAGAGGAGGTTTTTTTCTTAATAAAGCTACATTTAACACACACAAAAAAAAGAAACTCTCAGGTGTACAGTGCTGGAGGCAGTCCTTTTCATGGCTGGTGCTTATTTGATGTGGGTGATTAGATTTGGACTTTGTCAAATTAAACTCTCTTAGAAACACTGCCTAACTTTATTTTTATATACTCCTTATCTTACTAATGATATCTGTATGCTTGATAATTTTTTTCCTCTAGCAAGGAATGCCTCTTTTTTCTGTTTTTAGATTAAGCAGCAGAGAACACAAGGTCGTTTTCTCCCTCACAAAGGTGTGGAGTTAATGGTGAACAGGAAGGCACAGTCATGATGAATGGAGCAAAGCACTGAGCTCTTTTCAGCACTGAATCAAGGCATCAGATAAAGAAGGAAGGAGTGGCTGGCAGCCTGAGTTTGCTTCCTCAAGGCATGCTGTAATAGGCTGGGCTCAGCTCTGCAGTGTACTAGTGCTATTGCTGATGATGGGGAAGGGGATGCTCAGCACTTTGAGGTGTCTGTTTTGATGGATTTCAGTAAGTAGAAAGTTCTTATACAGGAATTTGTCTTTAAAGTAACCACTGGCTAGCTACAACAATTGCAGAGGGTGAAATTTCATTTTGTTTTAGATCTCTGTTCAAGTTTGGTGCTTTGTGCATTTTTGGTGCAGTGATTCTGTGTGAAATCCTGACCTAATTTTGATTTATGGTAAAAGTCAGATTGTAGGTCAGGGTTTTACCCTATTCTCTACTATATAATAGGTGTAATATAGGTATAATTTGTTCTTACAGATGTCAATTAACTCTTGGTATCATACTTTGAATACATTTTTAAAAATAATTAAGTTAGTTTGACACATCCTTGTTAACAATTTGCCCAGATGAAATACACCATACTTTCACTTCAGTAATGTACACAATTTTGCAGAAGGGATATTCATACAGAGTATAATTTTGAGAAAAGAATTTTAAAAAATCTTAGTTATACATAATTCAGTTGAATAATGGATTATTCTAGGACTACTGCAGCATCTCTTATGCCTCTAGGTCAAGGTATATGCATCACTATATATTTGCCAGGTTGCATTAATCAATTTTCTTGTGTTTACATTCATTTAAAGAAACTTCAATTATTTTAGAATTGTCACCTGCCTCAACATTTTGGCAAAGCCAGTGAGAGAAGAAAAAGTATGGTATAAGCTCAGTCTCAACCAGTAATGATTTTTATGGTACTTGCTCCTTGGCCTCTGAGACCTCTCTCAAGATCCCTAATGTAAAAGAGGTTTAAGGGCTCTAGTACTTTGAATGTTAACGTTATAGTTTCGTGCACTTGATGAAGTCACTGCCTAATTTCCTCTGTGGCAAACTACCATTTTTGGGTTTATTAAGACCTTTAAGGCATTGTTTCCTAACCTTGGAACCATTTTTTGCAGCTCTTACCCCAGTTTGTGTTAACAATGCCATCACAGAAGTGTTCTAGGGTGGATCCCTCCAGTGCTGCACACAGAGCCTTAATCAGCTCCACGCTTCTATTCATCATTCCATTACTGATAACTCCAAACACTCCAGTCCTTTTAGTTAATGGTCACATCTTGAGCTGTCTGCCTGCTAGGACTCTTGGGCCTTTTCCAGTGCAAAAGGCAAATCTCATGAAAACATAAGGATGGACTCTCCAATATGGAGATACTCAAAAGTTGTCTGGATGTGGTCTTAGGCAATGGGCTCCAGGTGCCCCTGCCTGACAGACAGAGAGACAGCCTCAAAGACAAGACAGCCCAAAGGTCCTTGCAACCTCAACCACTCTGTGGTTCTATAACTAGTGATTTTGTGCACACTGTTTAGTTGTTTCATATTTTCTGATGCCAAACTTTTTACAGTAAAACATGATAAAGTATATGTTGCACTTGGCATCTTCTAATTAAAATACAAAAATGACAGGAGAGTTAGGAGAAATTACCAATATCCTTAAGTCAGAGACAAAATCTTCTTTGCTGTGACCCTGAAATTAGTTTACCTGGTGATAGCATTGCACTAATAATGCCAAGCCTGTGGGTTCAAGCACCATACAGGCCACAGTCATCCAGTGACTGGCAGAGCTGCAAATGATCTTTAGAGGACACTTCCTTCCTGTATCACAGAGGACTTGCAGAAATTATTAGTATCAAAGTGTGTTATAATACTGGCAAGGTATTATCTCAATCTTAATCAAAAGATTACAGAAAAATCATGTTCAAATAGAAGAATCTTTTGGTCTTTCAGCAGTATATTCTTCCCTTGTATTTGCTGTGTTCTCATTACGTATAATGGGAGTTCTGTAAGCACAACCCAGTAGAAGAAGGACATATCACTAAGCTGCCTGCGATATTGTTTTAACAGCTTTTGAAACATATCACCAGGAAGCAGATGTGGCTCGTACTAAGCAAGTACTGGGGTTAATATTTCAAAACCCTCATAGTTTCTTCAGTTGAAAGTGAGCATAATAAAAGAAGTCTATCATTTTTATCATATTTGCTTTAGTTTTAATGGCACAGATCAAAGACTGACAATACGACGTAACATGCGTTACACACTGACACACCTTCCATTGCACATGAACACAAATGTGGCTTATTAGTTTTAATGATATACTCACTTGAGTTCTGGAAAATTTTCAGATGTTATCAAACTTTGTAGGGCATGATTTCCTGTTAATTTTAAATGAGTTAAACCATGTAGCCCCGTCACAGGAAAAGAGGACAAAAGGTTGGATGACACATCCCTGCGTAACAGCAAATAAAAATCAGCTTATGGTTTTCATTCTTTTTTCAGCACTAGAAGTGTCACATTGAAAAAACAGGTTAAAGTTTTCTAACTCAATAAAAAATGACTGTATTAAACAGAGGCCCCAGTGAATGCAGCAAAGCTTCAGCACTGCTCAGGAGTACTCACCTTTACGTCTAGCAGAAAGCTAACAGTAACATCTAGTTGTTAGTCGGGTCTCTGTTCCCAAATTTTGACTCCAAACATTCATAGTGCCAGTTTTGAGACTAGCAAATGAATTTAAAATCTTCTCCCTAGACTGTTTGAATTCAAAGGAGCCAAACAGCTTCCCACAGTTTAACAGATTCAGTGGGATGCTACAGGGCATGGCTGCCCTGAAAGCTGCCCAAGGAGCAGGTCAGGTGTGTGGGGAAGGTGTGCATTTCAGGAGAGAACAGGTCTGGGCTGGAGCAGAGGGAGATGACATTTCCAAGCTGAAATTTGTCTGAGTGGCTGAGGGAAGACAGAACAGTGCAGATGAACATAGCTAGGTAACTTGGGGAAGGTGAAGCAGCTGAATGAAGAAGTGGTAAGTGATCAAGGAGATATGGCAAAGTAGTGAACAAGGGGGAGTCCAGAGGTACTGTTTTCTATTTTGCTCTCTCTCTCTCTCATTTATTCAATGAGTCTTTTCAGTCCTCCTCACAATTATCTACTCTGCAATACTTCAGACGGTCAACAGTCAAGGAGCAAGAAGCAAAGTCTGATGCAGTTGAGATGCTACTATGCCCAAAGCTGAACAGGAAAGTCTGGACTAAACACTGCAATCTAAGGCCTAGGCATCAAATAAGGTATGTTGATGGACTGGGCTTTGACCTCTTTGGTTTAGTGCGTGTTTTCTTGCATACAGCACCATTAAAGGTGAAATTCAGGTGCTACTGCAATGCTAAAAATGACCACAGACTTGAGGTGGACCAAGGTTAGAGACCACCATTTCAAGAAACACCGGTACACTGTGTTACTGTTTGTGTGTTCAAGGGCTTTTTTCTTTAACCCCCTCTGACTGTTGTATGTTATTGTCTAAAGCTACAATTTACTGCTCACCTCACAAAGTAGGTAAGTTTTGAGGAGGGCCCCAAAAGGGATATTATAGATAAAATTGTCTGTGTGGGCATTTGTCAGTGCACCACTCAGAGGGCTTTGCACATGAACAGAAATTAATACCTCTCCAAATTTAGGTTTAGCAGCTACTGGATTATCTGTGAGCAAATGCCCAGCATCATATTTTTGTGACAACCATGCAACAAGATGACTCCAGAGGAATTTTTTTTCACATCTTCCCCACACAGCCAATGCCTCAGCAATTCATATTAAAAAAGCCTTACAGTGACAGTTGGAAGTAGGAAAAATAAATTAGTAAGCACTGAGAAGTGTTTGTGAACAAGGCCTGCAAAACTGGCTGCTGGTGTTTTCACCACTAACTGCTCTGGCTGAACTTACTAAAGAAGAAAAACTATTTTGTCAAATGAGGAACAATGAAATAAAGATGCATTCTGGAAAAAGTTTCTTATCTAATTTTTAATCCAATTCCTGAGACCTGAAACACAGCTAACAAGAAATATTTACGACTGCTACAACAAATTAACTGCTAATAAATTGAATGAAAATAGGCGGGTGCACTGATAATCTTCATGGACCCCAAATGATTACACAGTGTTATATGCAGCTTTGCTGTAATACATGTGTGAACTGGGGAAGTACAAGACAGCAGACATTTAGATATGGATTCCACAGACCAGATGATCAGAACAGAGAAACCCTCAATTTCTGCTGGGGCACCAAGCTATTAAATTTTTGTATGTTCTTGCAAGAAAAATGCAAAAATTGAATGTATAAGACATTAAAATACTTACAGTTTGATCAGAGATGGTAAAGAGGAGAAGGCATTGGGGTGAATAATTTTAATTTTGTTCCAAGCTAAATCCCTACAAGAAAAGTGAGTAGAAAATTACATACCCACTGAGTGAATATGGAAGTTTTCAAACACTTGATTAGGAGGCCTAAACACAAAAAAGGTATCAATTACATGCCAATATTTTCAGTAAGCTCCTGCATATCTCATAGTGCAAAATATTTTTTTCATTTTTTGTTAGTCAGTTGCGGTGTTATTAAACTGTCAACTTAAAATGTCTCTATTGAAATGCCCAAGGCATTTCAGTTCTGCTTCACAGCCTGCTAAGGCAGCACAAAGAAGGGTGGGTTATATGGACTAAGTCTTCTAAAATGTTCTCATGTGACTAAGAGCAGCAACCCATGGTCAATAGGCTTAACTTCCTAATCTCAATTTGCATCGCGCCCGAAAAGTCAAAAAGACTGAAAGCAACTCTTAAAAAAATGTATGGCTTCAATTCTGCAAAAAATTCCAATCACGAGTAATTTCTTGACAAAATCACTCCTCTAGCATTTGGGTCTGTATGAAAACTGGAAACCTGCACATGACTGGGCTCCACGTCCTAAGATGCTGTTCTCTGTAAGAAGACTCCACACTCCCTAGAGCTGATTACAATGTGAACCTGCCAACAGACACCAGCTCTGGCCCAGTAAGTCTCTCTACTTCCATCAGAAACATTTAGAAGTGACAGTTTTTATGGCTATAAGCTTATATATTTTAATTCATTGCTGTAGGTGCTAAACTTCACAATGTTTGCTCTCCTTGCACAGTTACGGACTGACGGTGAAAGACCACAGTGAGGAGAAACTGAGACAAGGACCTTTTGGGGGACATCATGAGCAGCCATCATACAGCCCCTATTTTTGAGAGCCTGTGTGAAGGTCAGTCAGGGGGTACTCACAGAGAGCGAAGAGCAGCCAGCTGCCGAAACGTGTCCGCTTTGATTTCAGCGATTTCATTGTGATGCAAGTCACTGAAACGGCAACAAGGATCTCCTCAGCTCCAAAGACACTTGGAAGGAGGCACTTTGGGGTGCTTTAGATTGTGCTTATGATCCACTTCAATAAAGTGTATCTGGGGTATGTCAAATTGGCCAGCAATAACCAAGTAAATTATACTCAAACACACATAGATATTTCTTTTTAAGCTTTTTAGGGTGGTTTAACACTTACATTTTTTGGAGTTTTTTACATGCAGTAAAACAGGGTAAATCATCCAGCAGGTTATAAGACAGATCCCTGAATTATACAAGAAACAAATAGATTAACATCAAAGGAATGTTAAAAGAAAAATAGCTTTCATTGTGTACTTTCATGCTCAATTAAAAGTAATTTCTTTTTATCCACAGTTACAGAAGAATAGAAGTGTACAAATTTGCTTATTTCTCATCTGTCACATTTTGATTTCTAACTGAAGAGGACAGAGGAGGGGAAAAGGCATGATTTATTAACTCCATATCCACATTTGCAAATTCCTTGTATCCTTGTATTCCTTGTATCTACACTTCCTGCCTGAAGTGTAGACTTCTGCTGTGTGTTTTACAGTAATGATATTGGCCATCTGGATTTATATCATAGACTTCATATTTATCATGTTTAAATTCTGATAAATATTTTAACAATTTTAAATAATCTGCTAAGCATATATACTCATATTTTTTCAAAGAAGATCCTATATTTTTCTGATAAGAGTCACAATCAGCTTCCCATTCTACACTTTTAATTAAGTAATATTGCCTCTGATCCTGACTGCTACATCTTATAACTGAGGGAAATGGTCCAAAAAAATATTGCAACTAACTTTGAAATCAATCACTACATGGGGGGAAAAAAACCTTAAAAAGACTTGAGCCAAAACTCAACAAATTACAGAATAACTGAAACATCTGGACTGATTTACAGTATAATATAACTAATCAAAACCAAGCCCAGCCAATTTGCAGAAACTGAAGGGAAAAAAAAAAGGAACCAGACACCAGCCCCCACCACCCAAAAGTCTCATCCAATATATTTGTGTGTGTTTATATATGTGTGTGTGTTGTTCAGGGAAAACTAAATGGGAAATCTGCATGTGAAAAGAATAGAGGAAAAAAACCTTATGCCTATAATTAGAAAAAATGTCCTTTTTCACAGTTATCCAGTATTATCACATGAAAGAAATTCACTCTTATTTTTCCAAGAGGGGCATTTGGACTATTTTATATTTGATTAGTCAAAGTAGTGCAAGTAATGACTGTGTGTGTCTTTAAGGTGTTCTACTCTGATTTTACTCTGTAGAGAGGCAAATATCAGTATGTTTGGGGTGGGGTTTTGTTTGTTTGATTTTGAGTTTTTGCCTTTTTTTTTCTTTCTGTGTACAAAAGAAAGGAACACCGTGGCCCAAATCAGACATTACAGAGGAGAGTTCAAGCCTCTAGCTTGACATTACAGAAGAGGGTTGACAAATCAGACACTATAGAGGAAGGTTGAATCCTTCAGAGGACTCAAACCTCTAGCTAGAGGCTTTTAGGGCAAGGTAAAGGATGTTTTGTATGTCTGGCAGACACTGGCTATTCTGTCATCCACAGGTTTATCACTTAGGTCTTCTTAAAAATATGTTACCAGCTTGAATTTTATACATACTGACGCTCCCTCCTGACACATGGAAAAAAACCCTGAACTTCACACCCTTCTCCCCTCAATTTCTGTCAGAACTCCAGGATATATTTTACTTGTTCATTTTTAAGGTCTTTTTTCCCCACTTTCTTAACACAAGAGGCTCTTGGCAGCAGCAGAGGGCAAGTGGCTTTGTTTGCTGTGTCCGGTGCGTGCCCAGCTGTGCTGGGGGCAGCCTCTCCAGGGCTGCTGGGACCCTGCTCTCTCACACACCTCTCCTGCAGGTGTGCACACATCCAGGAAGCCTCCTGCACACTAATCCACCTCTGGAGGTGCTGCTGGCTCGGCAGGATGCACAAGCTGCCTTTCAAAGCAGCGTTTGCACTTGTTTGTGATGCATCTGAGCCAGGGAGCCCCTGCGAGGTCGCAGACCCCACGTAAGGCATGGGTGGGTTCAGTGCAGCAAAATCCTGCACGGCACAGCCAGAACTGGGGTGCAAACAGAAATGGGGACTCAGCAGGCTCCTTCTGATCTGGCAGCACTGGGGAAAGAGCAGCTCTTGAGTACTTGAAATTGCTGATAAATCAGCTCCCTCCTCTTTTAAGTACCAGCTCTAATTATATAGGGTAATAGTCAAAAATAAAAAATGTGAATTTCCAATGGACAGTCCTACTCTACTATAAACTCTGTAAGTTATTAATTGCTGTATTATTTGTTTGCCCTCTGTTTTGAGATTATTTATTGTTTTTGAATGTTACAGGACATATTTAAACTTAATTCTGTGTGCAGATTTTTTCTGGCAGCAGACTGTCCTTTATCATCCTGGAAATGATTATACTGAGTCCATTAACTAAAACTTAATTTTTTCTGGAAATGTTCTTGACATTCACTCTGGTATTCAAAAAATGCATTATAATTAGTGCTATTTCAATGTTGGCCAGAGAATTAATACCAAATAGATTCCTAGTGATGTAATACATAGAGGAAAGTGCTTTTGGCTCATTCTCAAAGAAGTGGACACAATGATTACTTTTGTTAGTGATTAAGCAAACTCCAAGGAAATTACCAAGCTAAAATAATATGGTATATTTAGTACACCAAATATGCCCAGCTATGTCAAAGAATAATCAATTAAAACTTCAGTCAGCCACTTATGTTTGGTTGGGAAAGAAACTAAAAGAGGAGCATAACAAGGACTCAAAACTGCCATCCTTACTATACTTTCTATTCACTTCAATGAATTATTTGCCTTAGAGAGAAAAAAAAAATCCCAAACTACTGTCACAGAGACAGAATTAATGAAAATAAGGTAGTTCTGTCTTTTTTTAAACAAAATCAAGAACCTTTTTATCTTTTCCTAAAAATATGCTAAGTAATTATCTTTCTCAGCAAGGTATGAGAAACCTTGATTGGTCGGTGGGTTGTAAACTTCTTAAAAACACAGGGGCCAACTCCCTGAGCTGAATTCCTAAGAAGTAATGTGATACACAGAAATAGCAGTAATTGGGTAATTTTGAAATCATAATAGTTTCATTTGTCTATTAATCTCCTACATTAATGTCATGTTAATAATCTTACTGAAACGTACAGCACTTGGAGATTAGGTAACTTGTCACAAGCTGATTTGGGGAGAGAGGTGATCTGTGCTCCTGTGAGTGTCCTGTTGAAAGAATTTATGAAAAAAAATTACTTTTTGAAGACTGAAAACCACAATTTTTTAGGACATTCTTTACAATACGTCAGTATATAAGAAAATAAAACAAAGCAAAATCACTTCTCTAGCACTTACAAACTCTCCAGACTTGTAGTTCCTGTCAGATCAGGAAACTCTGTCAACTGTGAAGCACCATTTAAAGTCCTACAATTTAAAAAAAACAATTTCAATAAAATTGTGGTGATGGAAGTGTGGGTCAACTCTAGTATTGCAATATAAAAAGAAAACTGAAATAAAAAGTAAACACATACAGAGTTCTTAGTTCAGGTAAGTGTTGAAAAGCAGATTTTCCAACGAGCTGGATAGGGTTATCATAAAAATGTCTGGAAAAAAAAGGATAAAAAGACATTTAATGAAAAATATTTTAAAATATTCTAAATATATTATTATACTATAAACAAATGTGTAAACTCTCTGTGATGAATCACAGACTGTGCCCCTCTGGTTGTAGGAGAGATGACTTTCTGGGCTTTTCTCATCCTCTAATCTATATTCACCAGCCACACGTCACGTTTTGAACATTCAAGTGGTCACTGTTTTCCTGTTTTAATGCCAGAAGCCAGTCAACAAAATATTCTCTCTTCCTCCCAGGTTTGCAAAGACAAAATTTCACATATGAAGAATTTTGTTACGACCTGAGACAAATTTAAGGATAGCACATGAAGAAGTCAGAACTTCCCCTATTCAGGAGAGGTTCCCTTGTGCTTTTGAAGTCATGCTGCTTTTATTCATGGAATATTGCTCAAGATTAATCACTATTTTTCTTACACTTATTTTGCAATTTCTTAATTTGAAGCTGTCCATTAAGTGCATTTTCATGTAAGACGATGGGAATTCAGAATGGAGTCCATCAGGAGTAATTTTTACCAGCTTTTATGTTGCCAGTAACGCTAAGAGATTTAGAAGTAACCATTCAAATAAAAGGTCAAAGGCCAGAGACCACTACTTGCTTCCCTTAATCAGGGCTGGAAAACTGCCATTCTTTCCATGAAGATGGAAAGATATGAGCTTGTTTGCTTGTATGGTGACGTGCTACAAAGTGTACTCACAAAAAAAGCTATTTGACAATTAGCCACAAACACTATACTTAGTTCCACATTCTCTAATACAAAGAGTCATTGAAAAGATTCTTATCACTTACATTGTAATAAGTGAAGGATTACCCACAAATGCACGCTCAGGTATTGACTTGATGTTATTGCTGTGAAATCCCCTACAAAGGAAAAAATGTTTATATGGTAAGGAAAAAAAAGTGAAGACTCAGTCTGTAATCACAATGCACAATGATGGTTTTCTGTTTGTAGTAAGAAAAGCGTCTGTATGTAGAGGTATATCCTTGTTTTCTGGAATAAGACAGAACTGAAAAACCAAAAGCAAAGGAAAAAAAAGAAGAGAAGAGAAGAGAAGAGAAGAGAAGAGAAGAGAAGAGAAGAGAAGAGAGCAAAATTGCTGAAATTCTGCACTTCTCTAAATGAACAAAACCATTCAGATGAAGTAATCTTCAAAATGGCATTTTAAAATTCAGAGTATATGCATGTATGTGTATTGATAAAGTGCAAATATACACATGTATATTAACTAAGAACATCAACAGTTAGACATTAATAATTAAGTAGCTAACAATATATTACCCCCTGTGCTTGTTAAACTGCAACTATTTTCTTTGCTGGGTGGCACAACTTTATCAAGGAAATTATTTTATTATACACTGTATTGTAACGTTGATCCTCCCACAACCACCTTTTTGTTGAGATATTTTAAATGTGGACACAAACAAAATGTAATTGTGCCTGCTGGAGAGAGAGCCAAATCTTTGTCTCTTCATTAATTACTGGATTTCATTCATATGAGCAATTCTCCATTGTGAAAAACAAAAGGAACAACTAAGATTTCAAAGGAACAATGATGATTTGTGTGGGAAACTCCCATTAGTTCAGTCGGGTATGAAGAAGGCTTCCCAGCTTAAATTTATGCATTACTAAGCCTCCAATTGTTCACTGATGCAAGCACACTTGGCCATTACTTGAACAGGTCCCACATTATTGGTTTTAGTTGTTCAGGCATTGTGCTACTGGTGATGAGCTACAGAGCAAGGCTTTACATCCCTGCTTGCTTTGCATGCAGACTCTAAGCAGAATGAGCATCTCATCTAGAACCAGTAAACAGACTGGTTTTGAATGGGATCCCTCGCATGGCAGAAAAAAACCAAGAAAAGGGCAAGACTATCTCCCAGAGCAATATCTGCTACTAGCTGTGCACAGAAAGGTGACAGTTTGTGTTTTCAGCCCAGGCACAAAGCCTGAGAGAGACACGAGGTCCCACCCAGAAACACCTTTATGAAGGTGGCCCTGCAATGAGCTGTGCCTCTGTGGGGCTGGGCTCCCACGTGGGTTTGGGAGCACATCCTGTGCTTATAGGATCAGCTCCCAGGGCCCACACAGGGCACGGAACCACATGGTCTCATGGGATGTCAGGTTGCAATTTCAGACCCCAAATGTTTCTTGCACATAGTGATACTCAGAGGTGAAATCCTGGGGGGGCCAGCACGTAACCTCAGGCATATCAGGCAGTTTGCTGGTCCATTTGGTGCAAACTGAGTTACCCATTTTTGGCTACTGACTCCAGAGGTCATGAAAGGCAATCTTTTGAGGTCACTGGATTTCATAACCATTATTTATGGCATAAACAGCAGCTGAAAACATTTGGGCTGAGAAACTCACAGCCTCGCTGCCTCTTCCAGAGCTGCATTCTGGCAACACTGGAGGTGCTGAGCAGGGGTCCACACAATCTAGGGGCACTGCTCTGGAAAAAATCTCAGGTGGCTACTTAAAATTGGTTTTTAGATCAGTTTGTGATGTAGCAGGGGTACAACCATGTCCAACTAGTACGTGATTACTTATTTTTGTCAAAAATCTATGCTGATAGTACCACTAACATGGTAAATAAGTCAAATGGAAAGAATTCTGAACATATGCATTAACGTGTATATTTTGTGTATTATGTGTAAACATAATTTAATTACTTTCAATTTTTAAAAATTCAACCATTTTTCAAAATAAATTTGAATAATTTAGTTTCATTGTTGATTTTCTTGATGCAAACTATGCCTGTGCATACAAAAGTGTTTTATTCACAACATTACAAAGAAATGACTATATACATTGAAAAGAAATTGCTTTAATATAACAGAGGTGAGGGAGGGAAGTTGGTAAAATTTAATTAAACCTGATGGACTAATAAAGATGTCATACCTTCTTACCTAGAAGACTAATACATTAGGTAGTTTGCAAAACCTAACTCTTGTGTATGGGACTAAAAGTGAATTAATTGTGTTTGTTATTTACTGTATTCCAAAAAGGAAGCTCCTGGAAAAGACCCACTGCACAAGGCAATGTAAAAGTAAAAGTTGTCAGAACTCGAATGGTCTAAACTGAACATTGAAAATTATTTTTATGTATGTTGGCATGCTTATTAGTTTTTCCTAGGATAGCGGTTTTTAAGGCTTACTGATAAAATCAGCAGCTTAAAAAAAAATCACATACTAGACAAAACATCCTTCTTCCTAATATGGGCTCTGTACTTACAGTTCTTTTAGGTTTGTTAGTGTCCTGATAGCAGTGGGGAACTCGTCCAGACTGTTGTAATTTAAATCTCTGTGTGAAAATAGATATTATTATTTCGGTTATGCACTGCATAACAGATAGCATAGCATTGTTGGTATTTGTAAAGAACTATCATCTTCTATGCATTGAATAAATACATACAGCAAAAAGACAGGAAATCCTCAAAAGTGTATGGATATTTTCCAGCAATGTCTATTTAGAGCACATTATCGTTCCTATTTTTTATCAGCATTCTATTTTTAGTTACATTTTAGCTATTCTGTTATAAAGAAAATGTAAGTAAATTCAAGTACTACTAAGGGATTTGCTGTTTTATAAATTGCCCATCCTTTGCATTACATTAAAGTATTAACAGGAAAAAAATCTTTCAAAAGAATATTCAATGGTTTTGGTGATCTGTGCTTTACATGTCTAATTCATTTCTCTATAAATATTTCTAACTGTATTGTTAATTTTAAGACTTGACAACCGTCAAGAGAGTACTTCTAACCACACAAATTGTAAAAATGATAGTGTAGCTACGGTAGTGACCTCTGCTTTAAGAAGTTCTCATGCTGCAGCAGTAATTAGACTTTATTCTGGTAGGCTGAATGGATTATAATCATACTTCTGCCCTCAGCATGACATATGTACCCTTTAGCATTTAGGAGATGGCTGAAACTAAAATTGAGACATGCCCGTTTACTGTGATGCTCTCTGGCAATGCTTTGTGAGGAAAACAGTCTGAAAAACTGGAGCAAAAGCCTTTTTAAACAGGCAAAACCCAAGCCACAGTTTACAATAGATTGAAATTGAAATAGTATCAGGCTGAAGTAATGCAGGCAGGAAACTGCTGTCTGAACTCAACAAGTCTTTCCTTCCTGCTTGTAAATCTCTCCTGCTTATTGACAAAAAGAGATTACAGGCATGCACGGTTTGGTTTTGCCCTCTAGTGATATGTGATTTCCAGACCTACGCCTCAATGCAAACAAATGATCTTAAAGCTGGCCTCCATCATTTACACCAAGATCTCTTCAGATTATCTTGAGACTATCTGGGAACTGGTCTCTACATTACACAATTAATGTGCCTGAGGCAAGTGCCACACTGTCCTGTGGCAGGGAAGTGGCTGCACCTACATTTATTCCCGGGTTTGTGACTGTCCTCTGTGCATTCATCTCTCTCGTGCCAGGTGTCTGGGACTGGGTTTGCAATTACTTATTCCATTGTTCTGTTTTTCCCCATTTGTGACCAAGTGCCATGTGAATATCACTTAAATAAACAAACTGAACCATTACATTTTCCCTCTTCCTTTCCCGTCCCCCTTTCCGGTGCTACACTAAGGGACTTCCTCTCAACCCACAGGCGGCTAAAAGTCCAAACTGTAAAATTGTGATTCAGTGGCAAGGGATCAATGCAATCAAACTGGTGATAAAAAACCCCAAGAAGCCCAAGCCTTCTTGTTTCCTAATCTTAATGACAGATGAAAGTGAGCAGTAAACAGGTTTGTGGATGGGAAAGCAAACAGTCACCTTTAGACTAGCAATATCCATGTCTGAAACTGTTTGTTTCTCATAACTGGGTTTTTAACCTCTGTCCTGATTGGGTAAAACATTCAAAATCACTGAAAACGATGCAGCTGACTGCAGCAGGTGCAGGAGGAAGCACGTGCAAAGCTTTACTGTCCCTGTGGCATTTCTGGGGTCTGGGTGACTCCAGCAGATAACATCTGTATTTGACAAACTGTAGCAAAATAATTTCTGCTAACCATTAGCACTGCATTCCTGTTTGGTGTTTTATGTGGATTATGTTTTTGCTGGAAAACTCAAGAAAACTTGAATTGGTCTAAACAGAATTACAATGAAAACTTGAGGAAGTTTCAGTCTTTACCAGTGCTATTCTTAATCAGAGCTCTATAAAGACAAAATCCTGGATACAACTGAAACACTTCTCCCACTTGTAAAGCACATGCATAATTGGACTACCTAGAACTTTTGCTTTTTCCAGGTATAAAAAAATAAACCCATCTAATTTATAACTCTCCTCTGTGGTAAGACAGTTTTTTAATGTTAAAGTTTTTCACTGTGACAATTTCCCAATCTAGCTATTAGCTTTATCGATTGAACAAGACAAATAAATAGTACTAAACTAGGCAACCATAAGTTCACGAGCAGTCACCTCTTTTTCTATGCTCAACACAGTTTTCAACTGTCTTTCAAACAATTTATCAATTGACAATGCTTATTAAAAAGGCAAACTAATTTTATAGTAAAAAATAGGATTTACTACACAGAGTCATTGTGAACTGTCACTTAGCCCTGTAGCGATTAGGCAAGCCAAAACCCACATTTGGCTTTTGGGCTATTTCTATTCTTTGAAAATATTAATGAAAACACTCTAAAAAAAAAAAGAAACAAATAAGAGGTCAACTCACAATGTCTCTAGGCTGTGGAGCCCATCAAAGCATTTCTTTCCCAGGGAATAGATTCTATTGTTATGGAGATGTCTGCAGGGAAACATTAAGCATGCAGTCAGGAAAGCACACTGCACACAGTGGACTAAAGCAAAACATTTTGATGGTTAAATCAAAATTAACTTATTTTCAGGCATGCATTGACTATATGCAACCATGCTTCTGCAGGAGCAAGTATAAGAGGGACCTGTACCACCTGCGACTCATTCTCCCAATACCTCTCCATTTGGTTTCACAGAGGGGATCTGTTTTAAGATCACCTAGATTGTTCACAAGTGTTATATCCTGTAGTTCCAGGCTGGGGTTTGCATACTGAATCAAAACATTCTCAATGATAGCTAATTAGTTAAGGAATGCCTGAAAAACTGTGTGTGGGGTGTCGGGTGTCTATTTGGAAGATGTATTTTCAGAGGGTGTTAGAGGGTATGGCCCAAAAGAGCACTCATTGAGGAGATGGACAACACAGCAGACAGGTAAGGGGCATTAGGCTTGCAGAATGCAAAAAGACACAAAGCCATAACACAAAAAGTTGTAGCTTCCCTGATATGAGTAAACTAAGTAATCTTAGAAGCGCTGTAACTTGCCTTTCTTTGAAATTATGAAAATCAGTAACTACTTCCTAAAATATTTAGCACTTGAAAGTAATTTTTATATATTTTAACCATTTCAACCCCCTCCCCCCACCACCCATCTCGAGACTCTGGGTTCTGCCTATTTCTGTCTTTTAGATTGACATGGAAAAAAGACACTTTAAGTGAAGCTCACTAATGTGAGTAGATTCAACTTGTAGCCACTTCAGGTCACTTAATTTAAAAAGAATGCCTTTTCCCCAGATTTTTTCTTCTATTTTGTCCCCAAAATCTTACCCCTGTAGTAGAGGGAAACTAAGGGAGAAGGGCTTTAAGAGAAAAGAAAGGCTGTGAATGAGTGGTGCTAGGCCCTTCATTATACTCTGAAAATATTGTTAAAGATCAGAGGCTCTCTGAATGTTCTGCAGAACCTAGAGAAATGGAATCCACCTGTCCATCAAAGGCAGGGCTTCTGACAGCAAAATAAAAATGTTCTGTGGGTTTTTTCTTTTCTGGGAAGAAACCTAATCAACTCTGTATTTTTAATGACTACTCTGTCATTTAATGCTTTAGTTAGCATGAAGAGTGCATCTTCAAATTCCAATTATGTTTGGATCTTTAATGATAAAGGTTTTGACTTGCTCCAATTGATCGTGCACTTTTCCACCGTGTTGAAAATTTGCCATACTGTATAGAGTAGAAACCCAATGAAAGCAGAACCACAAAGATTTTGATGAGCCAAAAAGATTAGCTGATGTAGGTTGTGAGGAATGATTTAATTATTAACCACTATAAAGCCTAGAAGATTAGAAATAAGCAAGACAGAGCTTAAATTATGAAACCTACCAGAGCAGAAGCAAGCATGGCATGAAAAGAAATTATTTTCTCCTGCTTTTCTTATCTCTCCTCTTACCACTACATTTCTAGGGGTCTAGAGAACAGTGTTCAAGACAGCATCTTGTCTTTTCCATTGCTGATATAAGTCTAGAAGGCCAATCAAATCACAAGTCCATCCATTCTTTAGCTTGAATAGGATTTATGTTTGATGTAAAGAGAAGGCAAAGGCTTTGTAGCACAAGTCAGCTGTTCATCCTCAGTTCTGGGGCCCCATGGAAGCAGAGATAGTGACTATAGCTGTCAATGAAGAACCCTGATGTGTGCCAGGTTCAATGCTTACACTGGGGCTAGAGTATGCTACACCATGCTAAGTGTCTTACATAAGACCATGGTTTCTGACAGCCTGTATAGCTTGACTATATCATTCTCTCTTTAATCATGTCAATGTTTTCCAAAGCATCCTGAAATTACTTCTCCACTTAAGTTTCTCCAGCCAGTCTAGATTTTTTCCACTTGGTACATTCCCAGAAGATAAGAAGCTGAAACCATGATTCACAATATGCCTTGCAGATTCTGGTGCCAGCTGTGCATGTTTCACTTAGTTGAGCTGGTATGCAAACGTAACCAAATACAAAACTACATATACTTTCTATGACAGGAAATGCATTTTTTTTCTACAGGATGGCATTCTTTCCAAGTTCCCCAGAAAGATTTCTGTTCATTTCCTATTTCTAATCTTCCCTCTTTCAGTCTCAGACAGCGCACAATGCATCCCTTCCTGCTTGTTTTGCTGACCAGACAGGATAATTTTTAATTCCTTTGAATATTTTTTTATTGAGATGGAAACTTTGAAGCTAGATCAAAACAAGTGGTTTAGCAAATGCTAGTCAAACTGTACAAAGATGCAAAAAAATCTGTTTCTCCAAGAGGCCAAAGCCCTACAAGAAGACACTGTGCATAAAAAGCAATCAATAAAGCTTACAGAACCACCAAACTGGAGAGATTTCCAAAGGCATAGTCTGGTATGTAATGAATTTTGTTCAGTGCCAATGTCATTGCCTGAAGTGCTGGTAAACTCCTAAAAGCTTGGACGGGAATTTCTGTCAAGGAATTGTCATCCAGCCACAGGTGTCTAAGGGAGACCAAGCCATTGAAGCAGTTGGGGGGTACATAGTTGATGTGGTTGGCATCCAGGCGCCTAGGAGAAAAAGAAACAGAGAAATTGACTTCAAGAAAAGCAAAGTGGTTTTGCACAATGGCTATAAGAAGTTATCTCTATGAACATAACCCCAAAGCATGGACATGGGTTTCCACTTCCAGTTTTCATTTCCTGGAGATTCTACATTCCCATCTTGCTTGCAGCCTCATCCTTGAGATCCACAATCAAGTTTACACGTCTGCTTGTCAGCTGGTTGTGCAGAGACAGGTCTCCTTTGGAGCCATCAACTCACTGAGAGCACACACTGATCATTTTTGAGCAAAGTCTCTCTAAAGACCGGGTATGACTTCGTTTCCTTTCCCAGTTGTTTGAAACCATGGAACAAAAAAGTGCAAGAAACTCACCCAGAGGTTCTCTTTCAGAAACTACAAATCACTGAGCTGCAAGATGATTTGGATTTCCATATGGTAAACACTCATTCCAAGGCCCATAAAGAGAACTCACTTCTGAGTCTCTGGAGGTTCCTGCTTTACCTTTTCTTAAATATTACAGAGTTAGAGAATCACAGAAAAAGCTGTGTTGGAAGGGACCCACAAGGGTCATCAAGTCCCACTCCTGCTCCTGCACAGGACCATCCACAAGAGTCACATCGTGTGTCCAAGAGCATTGTCCACACACTTCTTGAACTCTGTCAGGCTTGCTGCTGTGAACACTTCCCTGGGCAGCCTGTTTCACTGCAAATATTATTTATCCTAATGATTCTAATGAGAACTGGATTTCACATTTTTTTAATACTGGAACATAATGTTTTTTACCTAGAGATTAGTATTGCCAATGTGATGTATTTGTGTTAAAAAATAAGTTACTAAATGCAATTCAGCAGCTGCAGAGCCAACAGAGGGAGCTCAACTGCATCTTGTACCTTCGCAGAGTCTGCAGGTGATGCTTTGTTCTCACACTTGTGTAATTAAGGATTAAACCTAGTGAACCTTTTCAGATGTGGTGCTACAAATATAACTTCATCTATTCACTGGCTTTTGTTTTTGCTACGTTTTGCTTTTTCATTGTGATTCTTTCAGGGAAAGGTTTAAAAGTGAACTTCACTGAAAATTTGTGAAACACTCAGATGGGGATATGGGCCCCGATAAACTTTTTCTGCTTTTAATGTATTGCAGTGACTTATACCTTTTCCATAACACGAAAGCTGCACTCTAAAAATTTTCATGAAATATTTAGAGAGGAGTAATTAAGTGAATGGTAAAACAGAAATAAATTTTAAAAGGTGTTTGAAAATACTACAGAACAAACAGCCACACCTGGTGTACAAAGAAGTAATTCCGTACAACCTAAATTTGGTCTCTTTGAGAGAAATGCAATACTCTTTGTGGTGGGCATACTAATCTCTTTATTTAAAGCTGCTTCCTCATTTACAGTCATGTAAAATGTCAGGTCCATTCTATCTCCTGTTCCATGCTGGCCCTACCTACTTCATGAGAACAAATAATGACTGCCAAGGCTCTGTGCCAGGCTGGCAAATAACTGAGACAAGGTCAGTTGGAACAAATTTATAAGGTTCAGTGTCAAAGCCCTTGTACAATTAAATTTTCAATATAATAACTGACATGTCAGACAGCAGAGACAGAGCTTCCAAAATAACTCAGTGGTCTGTCAACAAATGGGTAAGGCTGGAAATGTTTAGAAATACTCATGTTGTTCTTCCTCCTTTCCTCAGGCAACAACCATGTTATGCCTGTGTTTTCAAATAAGGTATAATTTGAATGAGTAGATGAGGTTTCTTTGTGTTCAGTCAGAAGTAAATTTCTTCCCTGGGTGATGCTGGTATGTAAACTAAGAAGTTACAGTTGCCTTAGTTTGACAGTTTCACTGATTAAAGAATGGAGGCTTTATTCAAACGACATGTGCTGCAGTACTGCAGTTAACATCTCGTTCCATAGGAAGCCTGCCTGTGCAGCCCTGATGTCCCTGCTCACTCCCCGGGAGTCACTCCCAGGATGCCTGGCTGTGTGGAGAAGCCAACAGTCACTTGTTTGTATTTGACCCTGTGGCTGAAATGGCAATATTTATGCTGTCGTCAGTGAGACCAGGATTTTTATCTGACCAATATTTTGTAGCAAATCAAGGAACTGATTTTTTTTTTTTTTAATAGCTGAAGTTTCCAAATATAAACCCACCACTGGCTATGTAAACAAAACCCACAGAACAGAAAGAAAAACAGAACTGCTGTACTGTAAATGAAATTCTAGATAGTTGAATTATTGTTTAAATAAAGCTTGGAAGAAACAAAAAAGCTGCAACGATTTGTGCTTCAGGTTCTGTAACTGGATTACATATCCTGCAAGTACTTATAAGAAGTACTGCCTCAAGTGCTCTTTTGTTATCTAATCTTTTTTAAATTTCCAAGCACCGTTTTCCCTCTTGCAGATATTAAAAGGTTTCAGTAGTGGTTATGTTTCCTGTCATACTGCAGGTAATGCACACTGATGTATAAAGGACTGATCAAAATCACTCTTTTCAGCCAATTGTTTTACATGTGCTGATCAAAGTTTTGGCACTTTCAGAACTAAACCCATTAACTCACAAACATGACCCTATTTATAACTGAAAATATATGTAGATAACATGTGGTAAGTTTGAAAGCTGCTATTATATTCCAGAGAGAGCTAATTTAGGGAAACAGAAATACTTGATCTCTTCTGATAGGCAGCATGTAAATAAAGCAGCTACTATGAAATTCACCATGAGCTCACTTAAAATATCGAAACCTTTCAAAGCAAATACTTGAGCTATGTAGACTGTAACCCACTAGTGGTTCCTGTGACACACTGTGAATTCTGTGACCATGTGCACAAATTATGAAAAGATCCTGTTCATGTAGAATGGAAACCTCATTTACTAGTACAGACAAAGGCAGTTGTTTGAAAAAGATTTGATTTGCATTTAATATGAATGGATGCTAAGTTTCATGCCAGTGGTAGATTTCTAAGGTTATATATATAAAATTTTTTCCCCATTTTCTGCATCTCTCAAAACCAGCTACAACCTGGATATATCTCATGATCAAGAAATTCCTTAATATCTTGTTGGAGTGCCTTGCTCATTCATTCAGGTTTAAATCAAATGCTAGATAGGAGATCAGGAAGGAGATTTCTCCCAAGCCATTTTTCCCTCTGAAATGAACAGCTATTACATGGATTACCTCATCTTGAATGGATGAGGGCCAGAACACAATGAAAGGTCTGGAGAAGAGGGAAGCCACAAAGATGGATAGAAAAGTCAAGGAATAAATGTTCCTTTTGATGTTTAAGTTTAAAGTAGGAGAGGTAAAACCAAAGGAAAAGGGACTGTATGTAACAGGTAGGGGAGGCAGAGAAGTGGGAGCACAGGAGGACTGGTTTTAGGCATGGTGGATTAAAGAAGGTGTTCCCTTCTCCCTCTTGTATCACCTTCCTCTTGTCCTGACTCAGCTGTGTTACACAGCGAGCCTCAGCCAAGTCTCTCCAAGAAGTATGGAGCAATGATGGACAGGGGCTGTGGACAGGGCTGTCTGGGGAGGCCATAAAGGCCAGGAGAGGGTCAGTTGCAGCCCACCATCTTTGTTAGCATGTCAGCATACAGACCCTCTCAAGGGTTTGTTCACAGGATTGACTAAAATCTCATTTAAGTAATGGCAAGTGACATCTAAACTAGCTTTGAAAAGTGGATGTAATAAAAATAGAGCTGGCTGTTGTAAGCCATGTTTAAACCTAGTCTTTTAAGCAGGATATCCCCTTCAGTCCACAGGGGAAAATGCTAGGACTATTGTAATAAGCTTAATTACAACACAACAGTCCAGCAGTTCTCACATCTCAGTTTTACAGGACTGATACAAAGAACCCTGCATGGCAATAAGAAAACCAAAAATGACAAACCACAAGTCACAGTCCAGGAGCGTTTGTCTCTGTCCCACTGCTCAGTTTTACATGAGGAGGTTTCTGCAGCCTTGGGAGTTTCTCAGTCCATAGTGTTTCTCTTCACATTCAGATGTGCTGCTCAGGGGTATTGGCAAACGTGCATTCAAGATGATGGATGCTAGCACACTGCATACAGATAAGAAGCCAACTGCATTGCTATGTTTATACAAAGGCTGGCTCTGATGCTGGGTACTTGCAATCCCCACAACTGGGAAAAAGTGGGGGCTAGCAGTTGCTGGGTTATCTGAGGAAGCTGGCTGCAGACTCAGACCATGACCCCACAGATAGACAGGCATGTTTGATGTGTCTGAGAACACTCGAAAGTCCTCAGCCAAATGGCTCAGAGGGACCTCTCCTAGCCTCCCAAGCAAGATGTCACCTGCTGGGGACAGTCCCAGGGGCATGGGATCTACCAGATGAACCCCAGGAATACATTCCCCAGTCCAGGGGAATGTTATTTGGCATGGGTCAGAAGCGTGCCAAGGACCCTGCTGACCATGCAGCCGTGCGGGCGGCCACGGCCAGAGCCTGGGCGTGCTCTGAAGCATGGCCTGACTTGCTTGGCTGGTTGGGATCACCCCAGTGATCACCACAGCATGGCCCCAGCACCTGGCTGGAAATCTGCTGTAGGCCCCTGCACTGCCAAACACTCCAAGAGCAGCTTCTGCCTCCCAGATACCCTGGCGAGCTTCAGCCATGCAGGATGATTTCTGGCTAGCAGTTCTGAGGTTGAGAAATTTGTCTGTCTTAGGGATGGGATAAACCCCCCCTCTTTCGAGATTACCCATAAGACAGGAAAGAGTTGGATGCCTGGTACCTTCTATTGGATGAAAGAAAACATCACTTGGTTGCCTGGAATTGCTGATCTAATACAGTCTCTTTGCACCCCACTTTGACAGCAACGGACTGGTTGAGATAGAGGCTGCACATTACAAAATAAAAAACAGTAGCAAATGCATTCTAGGTAACCTTGCACCTCTACCTTCCTCTTCTTGGTTATCAATCCAGAAGAATGTCTGTGACTGAGAGGGGTGTGATACTGTACTATTGCTTGATGTTTCAGTCACTCTTCTGCTGCCCAGTGCCCTGGGGCTAGAGCAGCCTGGATGGTGAAGGTGTGCAATGAAACAAGGAAACTGCAGCAGCGAGTTTTGAGACATCTTTGTGTATGTGTAGACATACAAAAAAGCTCAATTCCAAATGTGGGAAATTCCTCCTCTGGGAGTTTGTGGGTACCTGTTGAGGTACCAGCTTTTTTAAGAAGGATAATACCTTCTGTAGCCTTCATTATTATGGGGTGTGACATGGAAAACCACAACTAAGGTTCCTGTCTTTTCATGAAAACAGTTCTCTGGAGAGAATATAACTTCATCAAAGTTATTTGGTCTTTCAAATAAAAATCAGGATTATTAACAGAAGCATCAAACTGGAAAATAATTGTTCAAATTTAACATTTCTGGGGAACAAAAGCGCTGCTTTTTAATTTTAAGCCTGAACTGGAAGAGTTGCAGAACTATGTGCCCTCAAAATCTTCCAGAGCTTTTTCAGGCTAAGCATGGAAACTTCTCTTGAAATGTCAAGTATTTGGGGGAATAGGGAGACAATGAAAAATCCATTTGCTGACCTGTTCCAGACAGACAACTGAGAACATCTGAGATGAATTCTAGAGAATATTTTGTGTAAAACCTGGTGTCACCATCAGGTGGTCTAGAAATACTGTAGTACCTTATATATAAAATTTAAGAAATCTACAAATTATGTTGGAAAATTCTAAAAAATTTCATTGACACTACTTTGTTGTTACTTGTAAAGTCCAATTAATTTGCTTCACTAAATTGCAGCTTTGCAGGTTACTAAGGCAGAAAAGATGGTTTATTTTTTCCATTTGTCAACTGTTTAAAGTGCTTTGTGGGCTATATTGTATTCTGCTCTATTTTCCACTATCAAAGTAAGAGTCCTTTAAATTTCACAGTAATGAGAGCAAGTGATACAGTAAATAATGCTTGCTTTGAAATGTTCTTCATGACTGATGTGGCACGGGCAGTGAGATAGCACCTGACTTGTTCTTAATTTTGACTATTTGTGTGTCTGACAATGCAGCAGTAAGAACTGCTTATTAACAATGATGTAAACAAGAAAACAAACGGAATGAAGATTCATCTATAGTTTCAGTTTCATCAACTGCAAAAGGTTGTGTAACAATAGTCCCAATAAAAGAATAGCAGAAGCTTTGCTTTTCCATCTGCAATGCCAATTACCCTTTCCTCCTTTATTTAGCAACATTTGAAAATGGAGATCTGCAACTTTTCAGTGGCTAGTAATGGAATATACATATTAACATATATATATGGGAAAAAAGTAAAAAAAGATTATTGGTATGTCATTGCCAGTTTTTGACCAATCCCTCCTTGTTCAAAAATACTGAAATTACATGTCAATTCTGTTATATAAATTGTGTAATTAAAAATAAGATGATTGTACTAGAGAAACAAAGATACCTATTTAAACAAATACCTGTATTAAATGAAAAAAATTGACAGAAAATAAGTTGCTAATTAAAAATGACACTTCAAAAACATATCAATATACACATATAAAAAGTTTTTTAACTATATATATATATTAAAAATCACTGTAAGTTTTCTTGATTTAAACACAGAATGGAGATATTGATGTGTGAAACACAAAATCCAGAGATTTCCTGCTGCTTTTTTTTTACAGACTATAAAGTCTGTTGTAAACAAATACATTTGCTCAAGGTGACTAATAGGGATGACAGCATTCAAGTGACTCTCTGAACCTTGCTGCCAAGTACTAAGCTGTGACATACCAGTGGTTGTGTGTTCCTCCCTTTCTGGGGTATCTGCACATTCTTTTGTGCTTGACAGAAATCAATGCCATTTCAATTGTTAGGACTAGCAATCGGATAATTTGTGTTCACACTAGATTTCAGAGGAAAATTATAGCCTATACAATAATACAGATACCCTCCTGCTCAAAACCACATCTCAAAATCAGCATGTGCTCCTTACTTCCTTAATCCTCCTGCCACATAGGGAACTAGAGTCTTATGCAAACATTGCCCAAGCTCTGGTAGCTGAACTCATTTATTTATCAAAGCAGGACATTGCTGGTTTTAACTATTGAGCTACAAAGACTTTAATAAAATTGTAGAATATTTTAATGTTGTTCAAGCTTATTTTTTTTGCTTCAGTGACAGAAAAAAAAATGTCATTCATTTGCTAAGGTTTTCTCATAGATTTTTACTGTCAAAGATGAAATTCACAAATCTTACATGTTTTTGGTTAACTTTTGTGCCTATTTCTAATTTTATAATAATTATTGAGTAATATCTGCTGTCCGAATAAGATTGATCTGTTCTAGAAGTAAGTCAAGCCTTAAGAAATTTATGAATATTTGTCACTCAAACTTGTAATATCATTCTACATACTGGCAATAGTACAACTTGGACAATAAAGTGGAAGAAATTGCTGCTTGTTCCTGCAACACATCAGCTCTTACTCTCTGTACCACAGGCCATCTGACATCAATTAATGGTTCTATCAATATCGACACCTATACTGTCATTTTTTAGCCTGGAGCTGGATAATGGGGAGAGCATATCATCCAGAAATATCCTGGATGCAAAAATTTGTGATGAATTTGCATTATGAGTGAATGTGGAATATTAGCGTGTGCTTATGTACATATTGTGCACACATGCAAAATTAAACATGGATACTTCTATAAAAAGGATTTTAATATAATCCTCTTCACACTGATTAAGGTATCAAGGCAGTTGCTATGGTTTGCTCTTTTGCATGACTGCCTTTCTTGAGGAAAAACCACCAAAGGAAGAGATTTGAGTTCCATCACCAGCTTTTTTCCCTCCATAGATGCTAACCTAAAGCAAAGGGTTAATGAGGCTTTGAGAAATCACGCCACCTGCAGACCTAAACATAATAAATAGAAGAAGTTGTTATCTTATAGAAACTGCTTTTGAGAAGGCTTTTAACCTCTTAATTACACTCTTGAAAAGACTCCTGCTATTTCAAAGGCTTCAAGAAATAATTCCTATTGTAAATCAGAAACCAATGCAAAACAATCTTGTTTCCTAGACTATATGAAACAAGAAATTGAATCTGTGCACACCTTTATCTGGCAGGCACAACCCCTTTTAAGCAAACAAAAGAATAATAGTTTTCTTTTCCTCAAAGAGGTCTCTTTTGGCAGTGATCGTTTTTCAGGTGATAGTAGTTTTTCTGTACAAACCCGTATCATTCTATCTTGGGTCCCCTAGGCAGCTGTCTAAAGGTTTCTACTGACCATTCCTATTCTCCCTCTGTTTTAATTCAGTCCTTTAAACAGGGTGCACAAGTTCCAGTTTCCTTCTTCAACTTCTTCACCCAAAGAAAAAAATATTTGTAACAAAGCCTGAGTGAGACTGTCATTTTGTTTATCAACTGTACCGAAAATTCAACAATCTCTTTCAGAGTAACAAAGGAACTCTTGTTGGCTTGGCTTATCATGTTTTGGTCCAGAATGTGTATAGAGTGATGTGATCTCAGCAAGATTTTTTTGTTTGTTTAGCAGAAACAAAACCTAATATAGTCACTAGAACAGCATTTTCTCATGACTTTTTCAAAGATCAAAGGAAAGAACTGTAACCTCAAAAGTATATGGCTGAGATATTTCTGTCTGTGTCTGGTCAATAAAGAAAAAAGGTACTGACCAAATAACAATTATAAGATAATTAATTCTTAGGGCAGTTTCACCTTTAGAAACTTTAACAAATGCTTTGTATATTAAGGAGGCAAATGTAGTTCAAGACAGGAATAAAAACATGGGAGCTATTACAACATAATGTGTGTCTGTGTAGTGCTAAGTTACACACAGATGACATGATTTTTCTGAAAAGAAACAAATTTCATTAATTCTGGTCTTCAGATTTTGGCTGAACAAAATCTATACAAAATATATTAACCTTCTGATGGAACTTCTTTACTTACACAAAAAAAAAATTATGTTCAACATAGCACATTTCTCAACCGACACATCTTAACTCTAACCAGATTGGTACAGATGCTTGTTCTATCCTTGTCAGTGTTATACTTTTACCTGTGATGTTGGTGATCAGTGCACACTGCAGCTACACTTCATGTGAAAGCCATTTGAACTCCCAGGTTGAATTCTCTATTTGGATCTCGCAACATTTAAGGAAAATAATTTTATTTGAGAGTAATTCTGTGACAACATAAGGTGGTCAACTAAAGCGTAGAGAAGAGTCATTTGACATTTGCCTCTGAGCAAAGAAATGCTTTTCTGTTTTCAATCATCTAGATATTTCATGCTGCAGATTCAAAATCAGTAGCTCCTTTAGAAAATTTGTAATTTTTTTTTTGTATCAGGTGATGATGCATTTTTGTGGGTCGTTCAGGAACTAACTCAATTTACTTCATCCTGTGTTTAGACAGCAAAAATGTCTTTGTGGTTTCAAAAAATGAACTGTAAGTGCAGCAGAAGAAATGCCTGATGCCAAAGTGCCTGCACAAGAACATGGCAGATGAAGTTCAGTACAGACAGGTGTCAAGAGAAGCACTGAGGGGAAAAGGCAATTCAAACTTTTCAGGACAAGTTCTTGAGTAGCTACTAACATGCAAGGAAGAGGTCCTGAAGATCCAATAAGAATGAAAATAATGGCTTAGCATTCAGTAAAGGTTAAAAAATTAAACAGAACAAAGTGCTGAATGAGTAGGAAAGCAAACAAAAACCATCAATTTTCCCCTCTATAAACCCGTGGTGCCAAGCACTTTAAACATGCTGTACAGGGCTTATCCCTCCTTCACTCACCTCATATCAAATACATGAGAACTGAAAAAGAGTTCAGTAACATGACAAGGATGACAGAGCAATGGAATAGCTTCCACATGAGAGACAATCCTAACAGATTACATCTGAAAAATTGACTAATGGAGATATAAGAGAGGTATATAAATCTGGTGTACATGAATACTGAACTGCTGCTTCCACTCTCTCCTGATGCTGCAGGGAACATCAAATGTGGTGAAAAGCTCCAAGCAAATATCAGAAGGTACCTCACCATGTTAGCTGATTAGCAGACATGCTGCCACAAAAAATCATGAGTGTTTCACTGGCTCAAAATGCAATTGTACAAACTCATAGAAGAAAACCCTTTAGCTGTCAAAGCCACAACAGACTCAGTGAGTCCCTGAGTGCACATCTCTGGCTGCTGGAACAGTTTACTAAAGCATTATTGTACTGTTTGCTGGACTTTCTTGTTTTCCTTTGGCATCTGTTATTGCAGGCTGGATGCTGGGCTAGGTCAGCTTTTAGCACAACCTGGTACAACCATTCTTACAGGGCAGAAGCACACCAAAATAATTTCATCCATACCACGAAGCAGCCAATCTTCACTCTTGGTTTAACAATTCTGGCAGCAGTTCTGTTAAAACTGAAGCTTGTGGACTGAGTCAGCATGGACAGTCAAGAACTATAAATACAGAGGCTTGCCTGAAGCACAGAATATAATTAAGTATCTTCTAGCACACTTTGTTTCATGAGTTATTAGTGTTTTCCACAGCACTTAAAAAGAAAAGAAATACATCAAATGAAAAAAAGAGAAGGGAGTAATTTGGGATTCCTTCTCCTCCCTGGTAAAGAATACTAACAAGAAACCATGCTCTTGACAGAAAGCATTGCAGGAGTGTCTTCTCAGATGTTGAACCAGTCTATAACGCTGCAAAGAAGCTGCCAGTGTCATGAAATTACTGGAATGAAACCAATCACTTTTGATGTTTAATTGACAGTACAATTCTCTTGAATAGCAAGCTCAAAGAGAATTAAAAAGTTGATTCAGCACATTACAAAGTAATATTAACAGATAATTATTAGGCAATCGTACATTTCTGTTCATGCAAGGTTGCAAAGTGATTAATCAGGAGTACTCACAGAGACTGCAGGCTGCGCAGGTTCTGGAGTGCTTCGGTGGGAACCTGGCGGAGCTGGTTGTTCTGCAGCATCCTACATTTGGAGTAGCACAAAAGCCAGAATCAACACAGTAAAGATAATTTCTTTCTGCTGCAAATTTCCTTCCAAGCTTACCTTCTTTGTACTGGTCCTACTTCAAGATCACACAGAAATTTACACAAACAGTCCATTCCCCTGCCCCTGTCCAAGGCCCCCTCTCTTCAAAGCAAACAAATACCTGTAGCATTTTTGCTTTCTTAACAGCTAGACATCAGCTTTGAGCAGGATTTTCAAAGCAGCTAAGGAAGTTAAAAGAATAAATCTGATTTGCTTTCAACAGGGCTTATAACTTCCTAATTGCCTCCAGTGAACCTGAAATTTTCATTCTCACGCACTGATATTGTTCTCCTTCTGAAGTGATTCTATTAGGATAATGCTGTGAAGGATTGACTCTTGAAATCCTTACTCAGGAAAATGCAATATGGCAAATCAACTCTTAACTGTGAGACATTTATGACTTAGTTTGAATAAAATTTTATCCCTATAAATAAACTGCACATTTTTTTCAGTGGAATAAATTTTTGCAAACCAAAGGTTGCTAGCAATGAATTAACAAATCTTTTTTCTCAAATATCACATCATTTACCTTGCAAAGATTGAAAAATCACTTTCCACTCCTAAAGAATATTTTCTTCCTTTTGAATATGGTTTCATTCATACTACCAAACACCCTCGTTTGGACCAACTTCTACATATATAAATATCCCATGTGGATAAATCCGAAGTAGTACGTGCTGCCTTCAAAAGGAGGCATATTCAATGGGATATTGTAAATGAAATAATTTCTGGCAGGCCTAAATCTGCTTGGGCCAACAAGAGCTAGAGCTTGCCAACTTAGAAGTGGATGGAGTGGGAATCTCTTCACACTTCTTTTCCTGCTAAGTATTTTTTCAGTAGAGATTTGTCCGGTAGTGTCAGGCCTGGCTTGACACTGCCTAGGAGGCTGGTGTTCTTGCTAATAATACAGTTTCTGTGAACTTTACATGGGCAAAGATCCCCTCCAGTGTAAACACCGTGGGATGTAGCCTGCTAGTAATTTTAATAAGTATATGTACTGTCTTATTACACCAAATAATAGAATTTTGTAATATTTTTAATGATTTATCTAATGGTCGTTACATTGCAAAGAACAAGATATGAAATGTGAACTGTGTTTTGAATTACATTGTGTTGTATGCAATAACGTTTTTTCCCCCACGTCTCTCTAGAAAAGGAAATCCCCAGTTTTGTATGATCATGAAAAGTCCAGCTGAAATCAGGACTTTTGAGGTAATTAAAGAAACTATTAACTGAAGAAATTTTTAGCTTTGATATTGTACAGAGACATCTACTTGATGAGCAAGTTGTTTTTAGAATGCTATTAATGTTTTCCAACTTTTGTTTAGGATACCTTCTATGTGAAAAAACAAAAACTTAATGATGTTCATATGTATCTTCAATTGAATTGTTCAAAATGAGCTGATCAAAATATGTAATTTACTTGATCAAAACTTCACTGGTTAATTAGTTCCCTAGAGCATTTAGGAAATCAGAAATATATCAAACAACACACAGTTTACTTACAGCACTTTAAGACTGAAAAGGCCAGCAAATGCTCCCTTAGGAATGTATGTCAAGCCATTTCCTGCAAGACGTCTGCAAAGTTTGAAAAAGGAAAGGAGTGAATAGCTTTTCTCTTCATGTGGAATTAATTTGGTTGCTAAAAAGTGCAACACAGCTATGTTTGAGCAACTGATGCCAGAGGCAGTAGTTTAAGAGCCTAGTTTTGTCATTAATACACGTAAAAAACCCCAAAAACCAAACCAACAGGCAAAAAAACCCCCAAAAACAAACAAACTCACCCCCCCCAAAAAAAAAAGTCTGCAACTGCACCGTTGATCCACTGAGAGCTGGACTGCAGAGAAAAAATTCAATTTCATTGAAAATTGGGCTTATGGTTTAGAATGTGCATTGAATTATTCATATTCTTTTCAGGGTTTAGAACAATCCCAGCAACTAAAATACAGACATAGTGACAAACATCAGCATCATAGGATTTACAGGCATGCACTTTTAGAATTGTGCATGTATGATTTCTGTGAACATTTCACTCATTTGCACAAATATAAAAATACATCCACATAGCAATGATTAGAGTTCATTCTGAAATAACTTTGTAAAACTGCTGTACTGGTGGAATAATAGTTTTCCCTGTGAGCAGATGCATAATAGGGTGGCAAAAAGTGGATTTGTCAAAATTTGTAGGGCTTTTTTTCCCCTACTTCTACTGTGTCTTGGTCTCAGATTGCCTGAAGGTATTTTACAGACCTAGGTAAGTACACCAAATACTTCTGTAAAGCGTGTCNTTTAATAAACTTCAAGAACTAGGAGACTCTCCTTCCACAAAAATAGAAAAAAAAAGGAAAAAAAAGAAAAAAAAAAGAATAAAAAAAGACTGCATCATTTTGTAAGGCTTGTGTCTAGGCCAGAGAGAACCTATTTGATATGAAATAATGGCAATTCTGTGTTCCCCATCAGTGCAGCTCCAGAGGACCCTGGAAATTACTCAAGGCCATGTTGAACGGGGCTTTGAGCAACATGGTATAGTGGAAGGTATCCCTGCCCATGGCAAGGGGCTGGAATTAGATGGCCTTTAAAGCCCCTTCCAACCCAACCCACTCTATGACCTTGCATTCAGCCTTCTGATATCACAACTCAGCCTGATCTGCTGTGGTACCTGTACCCTACCTGGAAATCTGACTGGCAAGGGACAACTTCCTAGTAAATTGACTTTGAGTCAGCAGGGCCCCAGTGTATACTCCCAGCTGACAAAACCCACAAATTGATATGATGTAACCCCCTTAGCAGAACAAGTTAAGCCAAGTGGAATTGTATACCCCATCAGCCAAGATACTGCACACCTGACTTGCAGAGCCCAGCTGATGGGCCCTGCACCCAGAGCTGACATTTGATTCAGCCTCTGGTCCCTCAGGAAAGAACACAGGATTAGTTCCAGGAAGTTCCTTAGGTACCAACCTGCCAGAGAGAAACCTACAGTGCTGAAATAGGCACCAGATTTGCCAATCTGTTCTTGGAAAAGGCCAAGTACTTTTGATTGAAGTTCCAAAGATCCAGGACTGACTGGCCCTTAAATGCTGTCTTCTTTTGGGGTTGAGTTTCCCCTGAACTAACTACAGGGTCCTGTGCACATCTTGGTTTTAGCCACTGCTTTCATACAGAAAATAAAAAGATACATTTGGCTATATGTTGAAAACAAAAAAAAAAAAAAAGAAAGGAAAAGAAAAGAAAAAGAAAAGATCTAGATCTTAGCTCCAGAGACTTCTCAGGAATTTTCAGTTAGTGGAAAAAGTTCTTTCCCGTACAGATATCCCTGCTGAACTACGTAACCTGTCGTGGTGAGCTAGCTCTCTCTGTCACATGAAGGTAATCATGCTCTGCAGCGACAATCAGCATCATACAGAGCTGCTGGGCTTGTGCCTCACTGCAGAGTGTACTGGAGTCTGATCTCCAGACACCTGAGAACTGGGCACATGCAGCTGAATTCCCGCAGGCAGATGTGCAAACCAAACCTGCTTTGCTCTTGCTCCAAGACGAGGCACTCACAGGCTCAGATGCGAGGGCCTTTTTTCAGATGTGTGAGGCCCTCTGCAAGCTTCAGCTTTCATTCTGAACACAAATGGCAATGACTTTTGGGTTGTTCTTGTATCAAGCAGGCATGTGCTAGGTTAGGCACAACAGACTGTGCTCCTGGCAGTAAATGCCTTTTGTGGATCACTAACCAGCAGAGGCTGAGACCTGCCTAATTCTGATTTCAGTTCTTGTGATATGATTGTTTAAAAGAACACCTAAAGACTACTTCACCCCTACAGCACCTTTTTGCTCTGCCATTTTAATGACACGATTGGACACAATTCTGGACATGAGCTTGGCACGAACCAGAAAGTTACAGGTTTGCAAAACCTACTGGAAAAAACAGAAGGTGCAGGTATTGAGATTTTCACTTCGGTTCCTGCTGTGAGCGTCACACAGAAAACTCAGTAAAGAGCAGAGAACTAAACCCACCTGTCAGAAGACTCAAGAGTGTGCTCTTTCAGGCCTCCACCCCTTCTTCACTCACAACAGAGGCAATGAAAACTCCTGAACGTACTACATGTTAATACCCTCTGTTTGAACTTAATGCTCTTCATAAAGTGGGCTAGCTGAGAAAATCAGACCTATTTAAGAGCTCCTAGAGAAGGGCCGTGGCAATTACCAAGCATGCATCACCTGGCTGTAAATGCAGGACAGTGGCAATGCAATTGGGACACTGTGCAGCTTTAACGTTTTATTTCAAAGGCTAAATACTAACTTTTCCCAGCTTTGGAGCATCTTTGTGGCACTTCGCAGCAAGCCTTAATGTTTGGCATTTTCTGAAAATGTACAGCCACGTTCCTGAGCTGTTCTGAGTGGTAATTACCTGAACTGTTGAAGCAAAATGTAATTTTTAATACTTGAAGTTTTTTTCAGAGTCCAACCCTTTTTAAAGAATTTAGCTTCTTTTCCTTCTAGATCACAACATCTTAATTATTAAAAATGTCTGTACAAACACTTTAGATAGATGTAGAAACAACATGTTAAGCTTTTTGGTAGGCACAACTTCTGTATTTACTCCTCAGGAGTATTTTTTCAATCTCAGGTCCTTCTTGAAGTTCTGCTTTGAATATTTTTCAATTTGAAAAGAGCTCTCATTAATTTTACAGACAGTACTTAGAACTATCTTATATGATATTCCTCTGCTGATGCAGCAGGAGATCATGCTCTTCATGTACAGCCCTATGTATATCAGCACAGGGCTACATCAAGTATATCACAAATGCCATGCATGGATATGTACGTCCTTGTAGTTCTCTCACCAAGCAACCTGACAGTGTCAGAAAAGATGACATCTGGCAACAATTATTTTTGATGTAATGATGTTGTCTGGCCTTCATTTACCATGCTAAACCCTTTTTCATTATTTTCTCTGGAACAAGCTCAGCAAAAGCATCTATCTATTCCCAAGACACGCTACAAAACCACTTCTGGCACAATAGTAGCATCTTCCTAGTCCATTGGAATTCCTCAGCACTGTAGTGTTTGGTAAAAAACAGCAAAAATTATTCATTTGGATGGTTGTCTAATTCTTTTAGCATTCCTGGATAAATGTTAGCACATCAGTCCTTTATGGCATGCCTCAAAGCTCAGTAAATTTGGTTTATTTACTCCTGATAATTTTTAATGACTTCCTTGCAGCGTTTTCTTGCTATTACTGTGTTTCTATTTTCAGCCTTGGCATAAGGAAAAATTCATTCCTTTGTTGACACTACACTATGTATCAGGTGTCTACCAGGGTTCACTCTTCTCCACTTCCAGTAGTTTGTTTTCTATTACCTAAATGACTTGAGGGAAGCTGCACAGTATTGTACTGACTTTTGGATGTACTTTGGATAGTAATTTTAGTCTGAATGTGTAAGTATAATTTTCCCTGAACAAATGAAAATGGACAGAGTACCTGTTTCTATAGCTGAGTATTTAGTTAGTAATTTCTGAGAGCAGGAACGATATTTCTTGTTTTTAGAACTTACTTAACCAAATGGTTGACTTTTATTGTTTGAACAATGCTGATCAAGCATCTCTGGAGTGTATTTCCAAATCTAGTAGTATCAAAACTAAAGAAAAGACATGAAAAGGAGATAACTGTCTCCGTGGGAAAAAGCATTTGTTTACACTGACCAATATTCATGCTGTGTTCTAACAGGATTAGCACAATGGAATTTTTCTGGGACAAGTTACTTATCAACTATTGCAAGGTTCTGAAACATAGGAGAATAGATGACACTGGATCTCAGTATGACTCAACATATAATGGGAATAAACAATATAAAAGGAGTCAAGCTTCACTATTACAAAGTGAAAATGCAGTGAAACTGTTCTATTGCAGAACAGATAAAATTAAGTAGAAATTCATTGCACTCAAATTTTTGATAAACATATTTGACTCTTAGTATTTGCCAGTAAACTATGATATGAATACCAGACTGACTCAATGTTTCTAGACTAATGCCAATGCATGCCCTTTAGTACAGATTAGGTTATATGACATTGCATCACTTGTGTTGCATTATATTTAATCAGTTCCCAGGTAGTGCAATATCCTATACAGAATGGAACTGTGAGTGCAATCTGAAATCATTCTTCAACTGTGCAAAGACACAGAGGGATTTCTACAAGAATAATTCTGTGAACTAGGATCCTTTCTGTATGTCTCTGACTCTGCATTTTACTTCTGTTCACTAATTGGTTTGCTGATTTTATTTAAAGAATGACAGCAAAGACTGCACATGCTAAGACAATGTTATCACGGATAGGTTTATACCTATATATCTATTTCTGTATCTTTATCTATACATATGACTAGGTTAATATCAACAGAGTCACAATCCAATCAGTTTTATATTTGAATGTTGTCTTGGAAAACAGATGTTCTATTCATCATTTACTCCATTATATGCTACAGCTAACAACTTCTTCAGACAGAAAATTGAAAAGAAATCATGTAGAAGAATCTTCTTTTTGTGAATATAAGTTGAAAGTTCAGAAGGCCTGAGACAGTGAAAAACTCCAAAAGATGGGACTGTTCTGCTGTGTGTGGTACCTTCCTGAATTTGGTGCTACAGCACTAGTATGTAGAAAATTCCATTAAAATTAATGTAATCATGGACTATGTCTTTTATACCTTGTGTACAGATAAGAAACTCTCTTTTGTAATTTGAAACTTCTTTCCTAAGAGCCTGATCTGCCTCCTTGAAGTGCCATAATTGTTCTGAATACCTGATAAAGATCCATGGTGAAATATCAGTCTCATTGAAGTCTGGGGAAAAATTTGCGCTGACACAAGTGGAAATGGGGCTCTCATTTGCATCCAGCCATAGTATCATATTTGCCAGCAATTTACTTCCCTTTTAGGATCTGCCCAATAACACTACTATCAATCCCAAATCTACAACCCAATTTCTAATGGAGGAAATGGCTATTTGGGGAGGAACAACATGGAAGTATAAGAAGAAAACATAAGTTTCCAAATCTTTTTCTAGAACAACTTGTTCTGGTATAAAAAAATGCCTTTTTTCAAGGAAGAATTTACCAATCTTGAATCTTGCCTCAATTTTGTTTCCTGTCAAACTTTGTTAAAGGTATACAAGCACACAACTACACATACTCCACTTATATAAACATATAGCCAATACATAATCTATATATTTTTATTTCTAATTTTCTTCAGCTTACATATACATCAATAAATAGGCAACACGAAATGTTCCTGCTACTCACATCAAAAAGCCTTGACAATATGGATAATCATATAGCACTTAACCAAAGTCAACTAAAATTCTGAGATAAGAGCTTGATTTGATATGTATTACTGATTATTCTCAGGCCAATGCAAAAGAAATGTATGAATTAATGGGTGATTAATTACAGTGTTAATAATTCATGGATGATATCAGCACATATTTCAAAATGTTTTTTAAGAGTTACTTTGCTAGCCTAAGAATTTAAATTTTAGTCTGTATTTTAATTATCTTTTTATATTTCAATCTGTCATGTTAATTAAAACTATAAAATTACAGTAATACAAAAAGAAATGTGAGTCAAATGATCTATTAAAAAATCTGATGCTCAGAGAGATCAAAGAAGAAAATGTAAAGATATTCTCCTTTCTTTAAATAAGAGGAGGAGAATGTGCAAGTCATAATTGTGCTGTATGTTACGTTTATTGCTACTTACAATTTAGTTGGAAATTCAAATATAACAGTCTGCTCTTGCTTTAGGGCCTAATTGCCTTTTAAAATGCTTGTGCCAAATTCTCATAGGGTGTAAACTGGAATAACTCCAACAGACCTAAAGCAGTTGGAATGAAATCAGCGTGTATTTGATCTTGAACTGGCTTTGATGAAACAGATCATAGATTTTTGTCAGTTAAGAATATGGTTCAAAACATACTGTTTCTTTCTCCACTTATAAAAGGCACAGACTCTTTCTGCATCTGGCATGGTTGTGATCCAATTACTGCTAAAGACAACCGATCTCTTCCTTTGTGAAGCTGTCCCCAGCCAGTGCTGACAACGAGTGGGTCCCTCTGTTGAACAGGTATCCAAGCACCTGCCTTCCAATTGCAGCAAGGACAACTGCCAGGAAGGACTCCAGCACTGGCCAGCACATCCCACACCGATTCCCAGCAGTGGATCCCATGGGTACAATCACTAAGAGCAGTACTTCCATGTTTGGAGAATGTTGTCACCAAATCACAACTCTCAGAACAATGTTAAAATTGTTAAAATTTCTTTCTCAGTATTTAAATGTTACAGCAAGATGGAGCAATAAACAGTGGATCATATCCATAATATCTCCTAGGCTGGGTCTCCCAAGTGTCATTTACACTTCTGGTGCTGGTTTTGGTTTTATCCCAGTAGTGTGAGTATCATCAGAAAAGGCAGGAAATAACAATCATTAATAGCAGGAACTGGCTGAAGTGTACTGCAACACCACGCAGTATGATCAAACTGAAAATAATGAAAAATGTGTTAGCTATTTATTCATTTCAGTGTGATAGGCAACAAACACAATTTGTGTAGATCCAGGTTCTGAGATTGCTGCTGTTTTCTGAGTGGTTCAATGAGGCAACAGCAATGAATTACTGGAGGAATTATGCCCACTCCTCTTTGGAAATTCAAATAAACAACTTAGAGGGAAGAATTTGGTTCTACTGTGCTTGAGAATCTATTAGCTATAAATGTGATGTGGTCTGAATTCCTTACCCATCATCCTAAGCAAGTGAAGAAAATCGACCCACCAAAAGTTCTCTACTGCACTGAAATTAAACAGTCTACAAAGAGGCTGAACTCCCACTGACAAAAAAAAAAGGAAATTATTTCTGCATACTTGCTACTGCAGTACATGTAGAATGTGTAAGACTTAAATTAAAATCCTGCCTCAGGATCTACAGATATATAGCAAGCTTCACCCTACTTTAATTAAGTGTAATGTCACTATCTGTATTGATCGCAAAACACAAAGAGCACTTCCAATGACTCTTTTTGATGTTCTAAACTAGTTCCTAATGAATATTGCTGGATAATAAATTACAAGTACCAGAAAGCATTTATAAGCTACAAGCCAAAACCAAACTTCAACAGACACTCAATAAGAGTAACACAGCAGCACTGACAAAGTTTCTTGGATATCAACCTAGAACATTTATTGCTTCTGCTTGCAAGCATATCTGAATGTTTTCAGTTTTCTTTTATCTTTTTCCTACCGCACCAACTCTCCTTCTTCCCCTTTACCCCACAGATTCACAGAAGTTCCAGTGTCAAGGTTGCTCTGTGCAATTTGCATTAACATTTCCAGAATAATTATCTGCCAGCACAAGCTATTCAACAAACAATGCAAGCAGCTCTGATTTAGTAAGGCATTTGCTCTTTTATTTTTCTCTTTTTTTTTTCCCCTGTTCCTCATCTTGTTATTCTTGATAAGATGGCAAAAAGGGCAGTTAGGAGGATGTCAATCTGACACATGCACATGGGAAAATTCTTTGTTGTTACTCACTTTGGTGGCATCAAAGGGACAGCATCAAAGCCAGTGAGAGCTCCAGAACACCAGGGCCCTTGTTTTGTGGATGTAAAGGTTACAAGTTGTTAGCTCATACAGTAGGAATCTTCTGTCCTTGGGTTTGTTCTTTTTTAGTAAACCTAAACTGTGCATGCAAAAACTAGGGGAGAAAACTTGTAATTGTTTCTAACTGATTAACTAGGTAAACATCTTATTGTTTTTGCCAACATATTTCAAGACAACTGGTGCACTTTCCTCTCAGGACTTTGCGTGCAGTTCTATATTAAAGCAAAGTTGGGAAACCACAGCCCTCAGGTATTAACAAAATCTGTCTTGCAGCAACAGAATTTACAGTGTGCCATGGGCCATTTGCTGGACTGGTGACAGATATTTCTCACTGACAAACACCATGTACTGAACACGGTGACACAGTCACAGTCTGATCTGCATGATGCACACATGAAGTGAAGAAACGGAATTTGCAATTTATATGAAGAAGCTGAATTCACAACTTAGGTGTTAGATTGTGCACCGCTCTGAAATTACCTAGGGGATCACAAGGCATTTAGCAGCGACAGTTCTTGAAACTTTAGCTAGTGGAGGTGACACAAACCAATTTCCACCAGGACCAGCTTTGCTAAACCCTGCTGTGCAAGAACTGTAAAACTGGTATTGAAGTGACATTGGAATGTGTGGATAGTCTGAGACCACTAGATGATACTGTATTTTTATTTTAGTCCTGATTGTCATCTGCCATCACTTTTACTCTTGCCTTAGAGGTTTTTAAATTAATGCAGATTAACCTTTAGGAAATATTTCAGTATTTAATGAGAATGTTCCAAGATTGTTGAAGTAAATTACACAATTCCTCCACTTTCTCAAAAAAGTTTTGGACTATGGCTGCAGCACTTCCATGTTTTCTACCAGCTTACGTTATAGTTAAAAGTACAGAATCTGTTTTCAATGCTAGTCCCAATATGCCTACACCAGTACAAAACTTAAGACTGTACAGGACTCCAAGAGCAAAAGCTCTCAGTCTTCAAAAATGTACATGACCAGAGATCTGTCCCACGACTCAGAGTCAGTGGCGAAAAGAACTCCTAATTCCCATTAACCCTTTGAAAACCTCTTTGCAGCAAGAAAGAGCAAACAGAGGGAAAAGTAAAAAGAAAAAAAACAAAAAACAACCAGCTCATAATGGATCATGCCTTCATTTTCACATATACAGTGGCTTCTTGACCACTTGTGAAGTGTAAAGGGATTTCAACACAAATCATGGTAAGATTCACATAATACATCTCTCATGTATTGCATCTGCAGTTTTGCACTTCTGTATTAGAGTAAATTGTACTTTTAAAGGCACTTTTGCCTGAGAGATCACTGCAATAATGCCAAGATCAATGTAAAAAACTTGGTAGATATATTTATTTGATTTCAAGATTATTTAAAAATAACCATGTGTCAGAAAACATTCTTGTGCTTGTACGTAGATTGCAAATTATTTGGGATGACTTCATTGCTTGATTTTGTAGAAAAGAGATTATTTGGGACTGTCCTGCTTTGTAGCAAAGTAATTGTAATACAACAGTCTTTTGTTGCTGTTTTACTAAAACACCCAATTTAAGTTGCTGAAAATAGCAATTTACTAAATACCACTTGAAGCTTCACTTATCTATGGAATGCTCCTGTGTTTAAAATTAAAATGAAAGCCTCATATATGTGCATGTGTGGGTGTCTGTGCATATATTTATGCATATAGATGTATATGTGGATATATATCTAGTTGGAGAGATATTGTAGGTAGGTCTGATTCAAATAGTTCTAAATTATTATTGGCTTTCTTCCTCACACTTCATTGAGACATTAATTTCTAAAATAAAATAGTTTCAGGCACTGCTTTGAAGTGTAACTAATCACAAAATATTGGGTTTGCACTCAGATGTAGTTGCCTCTAAAACTGTTAAGAGTTCCACTCTTTAGATTTTTAAAAAAACCTTTTTTCCATTCTTTACTCTAATTCACTGCTCTATTAGAACACGCATTCTACACATCCTGTATAATGACATATGTCTAGAAATAATCCACATGAGATTCAGTCAGACTGATAAATATCTGCAGTTATTTTGAATTTATAATGAAGAATTTGACTTAATAGTGTTGTACAAGTTCATGCAGAGCAACTTGCTGGCAATCAAGCAGCTGAAATGTGCTTCTTTCTTGGTGGGAGTTCTGTCATATATGCTTTAAGAGAAAATTAAATCTGAAAGGCCCATCATTTTCACAAATAAAAGATTTTGCCCAGAATTCATTATTTTGAGAGTCAGAAGGTCTCAACTACTTCGATGTTTTCCAAAATTTTCAGAGGAACATCCATCTCAAAAACATTTTCAACATGTTTTATTTCAGTGATCATAGTCTTTGGTTATGAATAAGTACCAGTCACGATCATCAGGTTTGCAAGAATGCTGCATGTGGAGGTGTCTAACCTTGGCTGTAGAAGTGGATCAGATTTAGCCTGGAAGGTCAGAAATGGCTAAACAGACCTGTCCTATATGCCACTGCTTTGGAATCAAAACAATTAGTTTAATTGTTTCAACAAAACCTCAGTTCTTTCAGGATAATCACTTAATAGTATTGCCAAACCAGGCATTGAGGACGTAACATCTAAGCTAAAATTCAGTGGTTCAGTCATGAGCTTTTATCAGATGTTTGAACTAGATCTCTAATAAAGGGATTAGTAAGACTTTTTTCAACACTAGAAAACCCTAAAAGCTGCATTTCAAGCTCCTGCTCTTGTGTACTTCAAAGATCAGACAGACATTTCTAAGATGGATTTCAATTTTATGAAACATGGCTTTAGTAAAGACCTCCTACTGTCTTATTTTAACAATGTCTGAATTATGTTTTTCAAGAGTACCTTTTAACTGAGCCACACAAACAAAACAGAGACTTCTCAGGTAAACTAGAAAAAAAATCATGTGGCAATGCCTGGATGGGAAAAATAATTTTCATATGTATTATCACTGCTCAAAAAATTAATATAGGTGAACATGAGAACTACAATGGCTGTTCTCTCCTACTTCAAAACTGAATAAAATCAAAAATTGCCTTTCCCTTGTCTATACATTTTTCTATATAATACTAGGCTGAATTGCATGGCATGCTTCTGAACACCAAACAATCTCTCAGCACAATGAGAAGTTGCCTCACATCAGTTGCCTCGTATCTCCCAAGGCTTCAGTTTTTTACACTTATTTTAAAAGTGAATACAAACCAGAAGGATTTCATGAAACAGCACTAAACTAATGAGAAATAGAAGTGATTGGCTAGCGTGAAATGGTAGATGGAACAGTTGACTAGGTATATGTAGAACAAAACATAGTAAAAAAATAAATATCTTGCTGATACTATCAGCAATGAAAAACTGGAATTACTTAATTTGGAGCAGAGGCTTGTTAGAACAAAGGTTTAATATTTCCAGTGAAAAAGGTACAGCACAAGGAGAAGGCAAGAACACTTTCAGAGGTTTTGATCAGGAAGATGGTATACACCACAGAACAGCTGTTTCCAAAGCAGTGATTTAAGTCTTACAATTTGGGCCATTTAGCTGCCCAGAGAGGTGGAGTCACCGTCTCTGGAGGTGTCTTAAAAAAATACTGGATGTGGCACTCAGTGCCATGGTTTAGCTGATAAGGTGGTATGAGGTCATAGATTGGACTTGATGATCTCAAAGGTCTTTTCCAACCCCAATGATTCTGTGATTCAGTGATCTAATAAAAAAATGAAAGAGGGAAGGTAACCTGGATGTATTAGAATTTCCTTCCAGGAAACACCCAAACTTTTGTTTAAATTCTTTCCTTTAAAGGCTGGAAAACAATTGGGTTGGCAGGTTTTAGTAGGGTTATTACAATTGACAGGAGATTGGACAAGCAAACATGAACATGATGAAGAACTTCACAAGCAGGGGCTTTGAGGCATGATTCACTCCATATGCACTTAATATTGTTAACACTTGGTGTGTGACATCCCTCTGTGCCATGTTCCTGTTTGTTACATTATTTGAAAGTTGCACTAATGGCAAGACAGATAGTGATAACCAAAGAAAAGGAGTAAGCAAAGGAAGAGAGACAGAAAAAAATGAAATAAAGCTTTCCAAATAGTTCCAAATGGACGTGCTGAGAGTAATGAGAGTAATAAAAATAAAACAGGAAAGTAGGGTATTGTCCAAAATTAGCATAAAAAATGGTTTCAATTTGTTTGGTTTGGTTGGAGTTTTTGGCTTTTTTTTCATGTTGTGGTGTGGGTTTTTTTTGTTTTGGTTGTTTTTTTTTTCTTCTTTTTTTTTCCTTCTTTTTTTTTTTTTTTTTCCTTTTTTTTGGTAGAT